>PVIU01008391.1:0-83648 GCA_004026605.1 Ondatra zibethicus
CGCAGCACCTCTGTCTGCGACCCCCCCCCAGCCAGTAATGGTTTGTCTACAGCACCCTTAGTCCCCTCCTTGCCCCCAAACGGGTTGCCCTTGGCGCCAAGGTCCAAGACCCCACCCGACTCCTTGAGCAGGTAAAGAGGGTCTTGCCCTTAGGGTGGCGCCCTCAGCGTAGTGGCTCCTGTCCTACCCTACTAGTTTGCAGTGTCCCAGCTCAACTGGTGAGGCAGAAACAGGCTCTTCCCAGCCGGGCTGTGGTGGCACACGCCTCTAATCCCAGCACTCGGGAGGCAGAGGCTGGAGGATCTCTGAGTTCGAGGCCAGCCTGGTCTACAAGAGTTAGTTCCAGGACAGGATCCAAAGCTACAGAGAAACAAACAACAACAATAAAAGAAACAGGCTCTTCCCTTGATTCCCGCCTAGTTTCCGACTCCTCATTCAAGGTATATTTGTTTCTTCTGTCCTCTGTGAGCTGGCTGGCAGTGAGGTTCCCTGGTGGTGCCTGGACAGGGGTGGGGAAAGGGCTAATTTTGAAAGCTAACTGGTCAGTCACAGTTAGGTTTTGTATAGTTGTGCCCTTCACTTGAGCAGCAATTTGGAGGTTGTTTAACTGCTGTTCTTGAAGGATTTCATTTAAAAGGACTGCATTTTCTTACTTCCTGTTCTAGATCCTCAAGAGTCTCGGTTACAACCAACTTGTCCTCCAAATTGGGAGAGGCACAGTGGTCCCTGAACCATTCAGTACTGAGTCATTCACTCTGGATGTTTACAGGTATAAGGATTCTTTGAAAGAAGACCTTCAGCAAGCAGATCTTGTCATCAGCCACGCAGGTAAAATGTCTGAGAATCTTGGGTTTTTATCTTTGATTAAAAAACAGACACTTGCCAGGCGGTGGTGGCGCACGCCTTTAATCCCAGCACTCGGGAGGCAGAGGCAGGCGGATCTGTGAGTTCGAGGCCAGCCTGGTCTACAAGAGCTAGTTCCAGGACAGGCTCCAAAGCTACAGAGAAACCCTGTCTCGAAAAACCAAAAAAAAAAAAAAAAAAAAAAAAAACCCAGGCATTTTAACCTTTTCAGACTGAATTCACAAGGACTAGAGATCTAATTCAGGGTACATGCCTAGCATGTGGAAAAACCTGGTTCCAGTTCTTACCACCACAATTAAGAAAGCCAGACCCCAGGGCTATAAGTCTAGCCCTTGAGAGGAAGTGGTGAAGGCCAGCCTGGGCTACTTGAGACCCTGTCTTAAAAATCTGTAAGTTAATTACACAGAATAATTCATAGCAGCTTCGTTTTAATATAATTATTTGACTTGAATGTCATTGATAACTTTAGTGGAGAGAAGGATATTTCTAGACGAGGTATAAAGCTATTTTAGCCCACTTTTATAGTAAGAAACTCTAAACAGAGGGGAAAGATAATGTATTCAATGATCATAACAAACTGTGAATTTGGGTTTTTTTGTTGTTTTTTTTTTTTTTTTTGTTTTTTTTTTTTTTTTTTTTTTTTGGTTTTATCGAGACAGGGTTTGTCTGTAGCTTTGGAGCCTGTCCTGGAACTAGCTCTTGTAGACCAGGCTGGCCTCGAACTCACAGAGATCTACCTGCCTCTGCCACCCAAGTGCTGGGATTAAAGGCGTGCGCCACCACCGCCTGGCCAAATTGTGAATTTGAAATTAGTATTTGGTCTTAGATCTAAAGGACATTAAGCCTTTTCAGTGGTAGGAGTGGGTTGTAATAACCATTTAAAGATTGTCTTTTTAGCACTTCTGTTGAATATATGTAAAATAGATGCAATAAAATATTTATTTTTGAATAGCATATGGTAAGAAAATTAAAAATTTTAGACTTATAAATTGTGTATTCAGAGACATAAGCTAATAGATTTAGAAAGTATATTGTAGCCTAGCCTTAAGAGATCAAACTAATGGAGTTCATGAGATTTCCAGTACTTTTAGAAAAGCCATTTTGGAGGAACAGTGCAATTTTGTCTGTTATGGGTATTTGTGGGTAACATGCTGGTTTTTCTTAAGACTTGATTTGAGGAGAGAAAACTCCTTAGAAATAGACATTACAGCTGGGCAGAGGTGATTTAATCCCAGCACAGGCAGAAACAGGCAGATCTCTGAGTTCAAGGTCAGCCTGGTCTACTGAGTGAGTTCCAGGCTAGCCAGGGCTACTGGAGAAACCAGAAAAACAAGAAAAGTCGTTATTAGCATCCGCATCTTGCTAGGTGTGAGGTAACTGAGACACATGGATATTCAGTAATTCATAGTTGTTTGTAGACATATAACAATTTAGTAGTAGAGTCTGTCTTCTTAATTACTACCCTAACACTTACCAAAAAGGGTTTATTTACTCTAAATAGTCTTTAATAGTCCTCCTAAATGTCATTTACTTGTGTGTATGATTGCAAGTGTGCCATGGCATGTTATGTGAAGATCAGAAGGCAACTTGTGGGAATTGATTCTCTTTACGCTGGGGTTTCCATGGTGGGAGCTCGGGTTTTCAGGCTTTGTGACAGTGTATCCGCTCAGCCTTCTCCCTAGCCCTTTAAGGAATTTTAAATCTCAAAAGTTGAAGTGATCATAAAATTTGCACATTCATGGTGATTTAGTCATGACTATCTTGGGGATAGCCTTCAGGGGTAAAAGCATAAGGACTGTTTTCTGTATTAGTACTTGTCTCTATTATAGGCTAGCCTTTAAAAATGTAAGAAAAACTTAGTGCATTTATTTGTTTCTCCCTCTCCCTACCTCTCTTCCCCTCCCCTATCCTTCCCTGTGTGTGTGTTTGTGTGTGTATGTCTGCGTGTGTCTGTTGTCTTCTACCATGTGGGCTCTGGGGCCATCTTAAAATCTCAATAATTTTTAAAAATCATTTTTTGTATCTGGTATGTGTGTGTCTGATGTGGGTCTGTGCATGTGCGTCTGTGTGATTGTGTGTGTATGTGTGAGCAATGCATCTGTGTGTTGCGGCTAGAGGTAGACAAGATAATGGGTGTCTTACTGGGTTGCTCTCCACGTTTGGTATATATATATAAAGTCTCACTATATGATCTCACTATGTAGTCCTGGCTTGCCTAGAATTCAATATGTAGACCAGGCTGGCTTTGAGCTCACAACAGTCTGTCAGATTCTGCCTCCTGAGTGTGGGATTAAAGGTGTGCTCCCACTTTTTTAATACGTATTTTTTTAGTTGTGTGTATTTGTACACCCTGGAGCTGGAGTTACAGGTAGCTATGAGTGACCCAATCTGAAAGAGAACAGGACAGTATATGCTCTTGAATTCTGAGCCATCTCTATGTCTTCCACATTGAAACAGGGTCTCACTGAACCTGGAGTTAATCACTTCAAGTCACCTGACAGGTTAATGAACTCCAGGGATTTCCTATCTCCCTCCTCCCGTAATTGGTGTTACAGTTTGAACTCAGCTTTTAATGTGGGTGTCTTCAGGGCATAAACCTGCCTTTTCTGTTTGTATTTGGATAGAAGTGAAGTAAAGTTGTTCAATGGTAGCAGCTAAGGATTTGGTAATCTCAGAGCTCTGGAGGTTGTAACAGGACGGTAATGATAATGGTGAGTTCAAGGTCAGCCTGGACTTTGTAGCAAGTTTCAGGCAAGATTGGGCTGTAGACTTTCTATTCCCCTCCCCTTAAAAAACATTAGAGAAAAATTAGTTGGTACGTTTTCTTTTTGTTGTTGATACAGAGTCTGCCTGTGTAACTCATGATCCTCCTGTTTTAATCTCCCACATGCTGGAATTTGGGGCTTGTGCCACTAAACTTAATGTTTGTCATTTTTAAGAAATAAGTAAAAGGTTTGGTTTTTATAGTTTTACTGACTAAATTAATTTTAGAAATAAAACTATGATGATAGAGTACAAGTTAAAAATATTGATTTAATAAGTATTATTTTTGTAGGTGCAGGAAGTTGTTTGGAGAGTCTGGAAAAAGGCAAGCCACTTGTGGTAGTTGTAAATGAAAAGTTAATGAACAATCATCAATTCGAATTGGCAAAGCAGTTGCACAAAGAAGGACATCTCTTCTATTGTACCTGCAGGTATACTAGAGACTGATCAGTTGAACTCTTGCCTTAAATTCTCCCTGGCTGTTACCCACCTGTCTAACCTTTTGACTTTTACACTTTTCACACACTATAACCTCTTATTTGTCTTAGCTTTGACTTGGTTCTGTGTTGTCTTTTCCTGTATTCATGGCCAATTCTGTATGTGAATTTGAATGTCTGAAAGTACAGATTTCCAAGAATCATAGTTTCATAGTTCACTATTCAGGTTTTCAGTGTTCCAAGAAGGTGTATGTTTATATTAAGGACTACTTAATTCAGTTATTTGGACAGTTTCATATATATGAGTTTTAGTTGTTAAAATTTGACTTTTAGTAAATCCACTGGAAGCCCATATATTCATTCACATATTCTCTTCTACCTAATAAAAAGTTGATACTGTTTTAAGTACTTGGGTTACAGGGACAAACATAGTATTTACATTATGGTGCTAGAGTTTCACATGATGAACTATGCTAGAAATAAAAAGACAGGACAGTGTTATAGCTGTTATAAGGAAGAATTAGGTAGACTTCAGGAGAGGCTTGACAAATGACCTGATGTTTGAGGTGAGTCCTGAATTAGAGGAACCAGTCATATGAAGTTTAAAGACAAGGGAGCTTGAGTTACAAAAGCTTTAATTTAGGAATGAACTTGGAGTTTGGAATGCTTGAGGAACAGGGAAGGTTGGTATGGTAAAAGCATAGTGACTAGGGAAGAATGAATATGAAGCTGGGAGGGCATAGCTCATTTAAGAGTTCTAATTTTGTTTTATGTTTAATGAGAAGCCCGGAGCACTTTAAGCAAAGGGATCTTTGGTAAGGAGTATTGTTTTATCAGCATCACAGTAGAAGCTTGAAGAAAAATGCTGTTTTTCTGTTAGTTCTTCTTTGGGACACTAGAAGCTTGCCAAAGGGCCAGGTCAGTAATTCCCAGTTGCTTAATTTTAAAAACTTTTCTAACTTGATATTTTAAAAAAGTATTCTCATAAAGAAATTAATTGTATGTCTATATCTATGTCTTACATTAAAGTTAGAACATGGTAAGTGTGTCTTTGGATTTTATTTTTGTTTGAGACATTTGGTATATACCTGTGCATTCATTAAGTATGAAACACTTGTTATGACATGCTTTTTTAGACATTTGGTATATACATATATATCAGTGAACAAAGCTTGATGTTCCCAATGGGAGAAGACAGATATTTAGTCAGTAACTATTCAAACAGTAAAATTGGTGGTGTGCTTAATTCTATAATGATGGAAGAAAGGAAATGTTGTCTTGGTAAAGTGACTCAGAAGGAAAACTAGAAATTAGGAACAGTTCAGATAATTGGTGTATCTGCCTTTAGGTACTTGATACTGTTGACAACACCACAGGAACAGATCTTATCTTCCTAAACAATGTATCTAAGTTAATATTTCTAGGGGCTCTTGAAAAGGAATTTCATTCAAAATGTGTTCACTTCTGTTTTTTTGGAGATGATCTCTGTATAGCACAGGCTAACCTTGAACTCCTGATCCTTCTGAGCTTTTAAGATGATAGATAGGAATGGGCCACTATGCCCAGCTAGTTAGCTCTGATTTTTTTGTTAGTATATTATAAAATAAAAAAATAGATTTTTTTTAAAAAAAAATATAAAGACATCCTAACTTTTTTTAAACTATCTTTTATTTATTATATATACAGTGTTCTGCCTCTATACATGCCTGCAGGCCAGAAGAGGACACCAGATCTCATTAAAGATGGCTGTGAGCCACCATGTGGTTGCTGGGAATTGAACTCGGGACCTCTGGAAGAGCAGTCAGTGCTCTTAACCTCTGAGCCATCTCTCCAGCCCCCACATCCTAACTTTTTCTGTAGGACGAAATGACCTGTATGCCTCCTTTTTTGGAAAAAAAAAATCGTTTATGTATGTATGTGTGCTGTATTGTGGGCCTTAAAGACAGAGGACAAGCCAGGCGGTGGTGGCACATGCCTTTAATCCCAGCACTTGGAGGCAGAGGCAGGTGGATCTTTGTGAGTTCAAAGCCAACCTGGTCTACAAGAGCTAGTTCCAGGACAGGGTCCAAAGCTACAGAGAAACCCTGTCTCAAAAAAAACCCCAAAAAAACACCAAAAAAAAAAAAAACAAAAAAAACCAAAAAACCCAACCAAACAAAAAAAGACAGAGGACAACTTTGAATTGTTCTCTCCATCTACCATGTGGGTTCTGGGGATTGATTTCACCATTTTAAGGCTTGGTGATAATCACCTTTACCCTCAGAGCAATTTCTTTGCCCTCCCCCTTTCTTTTAAACAGTTTTAGAAACTATTAATTTCAGAAAAGTCATTTCTGATAGTATCAAGAAGCATTGATTATTTTACCCAAATCTAGGTTGGATGGTGGTATGTTTGTTCAAATTTAGTTCACTTGTTTAAGTTTCTGAAGTAAGTTTTATGCTGTTGTTTAGAACCTTATTTCCAACATACATGATGACTATGTATTGATTAGTTATAAATTCATGGTAATTTTCAGTAAAATAGTTTTCTCACAATCTATATGCATGATGTTTAGTATAGTCACCCTAGCTTTTCTGATACCTATTGTTTTGGTTTCATTTATTCTGTTTTCATAAATTAACTTTGCTTTATTTTATGTTTGTGTGGTCTTGGAGAGTATTAAAAAGCAGTATAATTAAATTTTCCATGAAACGACATTTTTGAAACACTTCATTTGACTGAGCTAAAAATGTCTATTCAATTTATCCAACATTTTATAGTACTCTTCGTGTTGTATGTCCCCATAATATTAAAATTATAAAAATTCACAGTTCATTCATCAAATGGGCAGCAGATAAGCTATAGAACTTTCTCTCATGTTACCTGATATTTTTCTTCTTTTGTTTTAGCATGCTTCCTGGGCTGTTACAGTCAATGGATTTATCAACACTGAAATGTTATCCTCCTGGCCAGCCAGAAAAATTTTCTGCATTTTTGGATAAAGTTGTTGGATTACAAAAATAAACTCTCAACACTTTAAAATACCCCTAAATCCAGTTTATGAAATGTGTGATAAAATCAAAATAAGTTTATGGCATGTATTTGTAGAACAATACAAATTAATGTATTTACTATAAAAGTAGAATATATAGAGAATTTTGTGGCATAAACATTGCAGTTGGGTCCAAATCCAAATCTTAGTAAATTTATGAAACTTCTCTAACATTGAGTATGTAGTGATGTAGTGAGTTTCTAACTTTGAAAATGTAGTCTTCACAGTTTCGTCCTAGAATCTTAAATGGATATCTGATTGCTTAAGCAACAACAACAACAAAAAACCCAGTAAAAACAACCTGGGCATGCCTTTAATCCCAGCCCTTGGGCTGGGAAGGTTTCGGCAGGTGGATCTCTGAGTTCAAGGCCAAATCTGGTCTACAGATTAAGTTTCAGGACAGCCAGGGCTACACTGTTTCCAAAAACTGAAACAAAAACACAAAACTAAAAAAATTTTAAAATGTTAATAAAAATCAGATATTAGTAAGATGTTACTTTGAAGAAAAGAATAAAATGCTAACATTGTAACATTTGGTGAAAAAGTCAGCATCTGTTGGTTTATAATCTTGAGACAGCTTTTTTTTGTATTATGCAGAGAAAATGGGTTTACTTTGTGGGAGCTAATAGTTATCTGAAAAAAGATGATCAAAGTAATTGATCTACTGTACTTCAGGTTAGTTTTATTCTGAAGAATAAAGTAGATATGTTCACCTTTTGAACTTCTGATCCTTCAAGTGTTGAGATTACAGGCACACACTACCACACGTGGTAATATTTGATTTTCTGAGATTGGCTGGGGAGATGGCTCAGTGAATAAAGTGTACTTGCTGCACAAGTGTGAGGACCTGAGTGTGCATCCTCATAATCAGCATTAGTCAGGGATGGTAGTGTGTATCTAGAATCCCTTTGCCTATGATGAGACGGTAGATGGAGACAGACTCCATAAACAAGGTGGAAAGTAACGATTGAGCCTGAGGTTTTCCTTTTATTTCCACCATGGCACACATGCCTACATTAACATAATCTTTTTGGTTTTTTGAGACAGGGTTTCTCTGTGGCTTTGGAGCCTGTCTTGGAACTAGCTCATGTAGACCTGGCTGGCCTCTAACTCAGAGATCCACCTGCCTCTGCCTCTGCCTCCTGAGGGCTGGGATTAAAGGCGTGCGCCACCACCGCCTGGCTGAATGTGATAATCTTATCAATGCTTTAAAGAATAGAGAATATATCCAAAGATATAACAGTATGACTTGGCTGTTTTTTATTTACATTTTTAATTTTGTGTGTATATGGATATGTTCATGTGTAAGTCAGAAGACAACAGGGATATTTCTGTTCTTCAGCCATGTTAGTCCCTGGGAACAAATGTGGGTGTCTAGGCTTGGCAGCAGGACATTTGGTGGTGATCCATTTCACTGGTCTATTCATTTGGATTGACATAGGGTTTGAACCTAGGACCTTGCACATGCTGGGTAATAGACTTTACCACTGAGCTACTACAATTCACATCTGGGGGCCGAATGGAGCTCAGTAGTTGAGTTGTATTTCAGAGGACATAAGTTTGGTTCTTAGAATGTATGTTAACGTGTTCTATTATCAATATTCACATGGCGGGGTATCCTACCCCCTCTGGCCTTTGTGGACACTGGGCATGTGTGTGGTACACAGATATACAGAAAAATAATTACATGCAAACCCCAAATTAAATTCTACAGTGATGAAACATATAACAGAATTTGGCAATTTATGTTTTTATAAAAATTATTTTACAAATGTGTGATATGTATAATTGCTTAAATACATGGTTTTTAAGTTACAAGAACTCAATATATAAAATTTCTGAGTTTGGTCTCAGAAATTTTAAGATAATATATTTAAGTCTAATAGTTCATTGGTAGGAATTTTAGATACAGTTTATCCATAAAAATAGAAATTTCAGAGTTCGGCATGATGGTGCTGTAATCTCAGCCCTCGGGAATGCAGCTGTGCTACATAGTGAGTTTCAGGTTATCCGGAGCCTATGCAGTAAGAAATGAAGTCAGGTCAACAGATGGGATCGTGACTGTTAAAGGCATAACTTTTGTTTCAAACATTTTACTTGGCAATGTATTTGCATATATTAGATTTATTTTCCTGATTGTCCTTTACTAAATTTTTACTGGTGGTAAAAGTAGGTTCCTGAGAAAGTACTCTGTTTGAATTAAAATTTTGGTGAGAATTAGATATCTAAGTGTGAATAGTCCACATCTCCATAGGTGAGAATTAATAGTAATTATGCCTTTATTATATATAGTTATCATTTTTTTTAAAAAAATGTGCCTATTTATTTGAATGCCTGTGTTTGAGGAGGCCTGAGAACAAACTCAGGGTTTATCCCCAAATAACATCCACTTCTAAGATGACTGCTCCCTGGCCAGGTCATTTACTAGACTAGAGGGGCTGGCCAGTGAGCACAGTGATCCTCTTGTTTCCACCTCAGTTTTGAGCTTATAATCCCATTGTATCATGTATTGCATTTTTATGTCCTTGGTGGGGCACCAGCTCATATCCTTGCAAGGCACACACTAAGTCATATTCCCAGCCTTTCACCAGCTCTATACTAATTTTACAAAAGGTTTTATTTACATCTAGAGATAGAAGCCTAATGTTTAATGGGTCTTTTAAAATACCTTTCTCATTTGAGAATTTTGGTATAATGTTTATGTTGGTCACTTAGCCTTTTAAATGACTTTGTGGCTTGAACAACTAACCATAAAGAATCAGAAATAGTCTATTCAAATATACCTGGAAAAGCAACAGGCTTCCAATTCTTTAATACTTAAATGCTAGACCACATAATGTAGTTTTAGTTACTCAACAATCCTTTGTTGTAGTAATATTTCTGACTAACCTTTGTGGTATTTTATATTTATTGTGGGATTTTAAGTCAAGATAATTTGAATTTTGCTTGACAGAGGTTCTCAACATTTTAAGTTGTGTAGTTTCTCAACTGAGGAAAAATACTAGTGGTGAAAATTTGCTTAAGAAAACAGCGTTTTGCCAGAAATACCATTAGAAACAACTGCATTTTTTCTTACCATAGCATAATGTTTGTTTTAAGCTTTTGTTTGTTTTGTTTCATAGTTAACCTAGGGACATTTTTAAATTTAATTTTTAAAAAGTTATCCTTTTTTTCAACAGTAGTAATTACATGCCAGGAGTTTCCTTGGTGCATGACAACCGTTCTTAGAACTAAAACTTGGGATTTGTGTTTTGAAATTTATAAAAGTGCTCTGAGGATCAAGGGCAGAGGACTGTCGTATTTCGAGGCAGGGTTTCTTTGTGTAACAGCCCTGGCTCTAGCTTGGACTAGCCTTTCTAGAAATGGCTGGGCTTGAACTCAGAGGGTGCTGGGATTAAAGCTGTGCGCCACCACTGTCCATCTTAGAGAACTGTCTTAATTGACTTAATTCACTTTAAGAAAATTATATAGACTATTAGAGATAAAAGATATTTGAAAATAGTGTTGGTGTGTAAAAAAGGTTAAAAGGTTTATGTTACTAGTTTTTATAAAAATTGAAATATTTCTAAATAAAGTTAATTTTAAAGTCACTGGATAAGTGGAATGCTGTTTAATACTTTATTAGTGTTATTTAGATTTCCAGATATAAGGCAAAAAATGATTTTTGGGAAATTGATGCCATGGACAGATTCAGAAATGATTTTACTGGTCCTACAAAATTTGGTGTTTGAGTATGTGAGAGGTTGATGCTATGAGATGATCTTGGAAACTGGGAATTTTAGATTTGATGGCTTATAGTTGGGAGTGAATGAGCTGGAATGGTTGGGAGGTCTAACCAATGAACTTGTTAAAAGGTTCTGCAGCATAAAGTAGTCAGGCATTTGTTCGATTTCAGATACAAAGTTAAGTCATTGGCACAAAGGGCAATATAAAAAAAAGTTAAGAGTAAAGTCAGGAATGACTAAAAGTACTGTAGGCATTTTTATTTTGCTGTTAGTGAGATAACAGCACTCAATTCATGTTCATGTAACAATTTGCAGAGATGACTAAATCTGCATATGCTCTGGTAAATGATGTATGGGCAGATTATTTGAAATTGGCTTTTGGAGAATATTTGGGAACACGTAATGGTGATAAACATGGTGGGCCAATTTTGTGCTGTACAAAATACCATATATTTCTGGGGAAGACTAGGGAAGAAACAACAATAGTTGTATTTAACACTTGTTAAGTGCTCATATATTAGTACTTATTTAGTTTACTTTATATATGAATTTATTTAATCTCTAGTAATCCTAAGAAATAGTTTCATTTTGTCCCATTTTGTAGATGAAGGGATCCAAGAAATGGGGGATAATCTGGGAATGGTTAATTGGACCACTGAATTCTTAGTGCATGTTCATCATTTATTGGTATAATAAGATAGTGTTTTAAGTTATATCAATATCCCCAAAATTGCACATTTGTTAGTTATAGACACAGGGCCTGTTTGGGTTTTTTACAGTGCTATTTTGAAGTGTACTGTTATTCATAGACTCCATGGGGAGAAATTCTCCCAATTAGTTTACCTGATTACAAGTAAGTTATATGCTGTTGTTTTCCTTAAATATTTGTGTTTTGAAGTTATCTTTTGGTACTATTTCCTTATATTTTTTTTGGTATTTTCATCATTCTCAAAGTCTTCATTACTATATCTTCTGATAGCTCAGCAAGCATCCCTCAAGAACCTTTAATATTGGTTAAATAGGGATTGTGAATCTCAAAGATGGCAGTGTTTATTAAAATTTTGGATTTGCCCTAAAATAATGCTTTAAAGAATTAGTAATAACTTGTAGAACACCTTGTTTTAGAACGGTGGTTCTTAAAATGAACTCTGTGCTAAGTGTAAGAAGTGAGTCACACATGACCATATAATAATGTATGGTTACATTTATTAGAAATGTTCAGAATAGGTAGATCTAAAGATATGCAGCAACTACTAAGTTGGTGAGATAGGGTAATTAGAGGATGATAGCTGTAAGATAATCGGGTTTCATTTTCAAGTGACAGTCTTCAAATTGTGATGGATGTGTAACTCTGAATATATGAAAAATTATTTTAATTCTACACTTTACGATGAATGTTAGAAATTAACCAAGTTCTCTCCCCAGTGTTTGTGTAGCACTGGTTGTCCTGGAACTAGCTTTGCTGGCCTCGAAATTATAGCGGTACACCTGCCTCTACCTCCTGAGTGCTGGGATTAAAGACATGTACCACCACTGCCTGGCAAAATTAACCAGTTTTTTTAATATTTATTTATTATGCATACACTATTCTATCTACATGTCTGCCTGCAGGTCAGAAGAGGGCACCAGACCTCATTACAGATGGTTGTGATCCACCATGTGGTTGCTGGGAATTGAACTCAGGACCTTTGGGAGAGCAGGCAGTGCTCTTAACCACTGAGCCATCTCTCCAGCCCCTTAACCAGTTTTTTAAAGAGTATAATTCAGTAATTTTTAGTGAAACCATTGGGAAAGATTTTCAGATATCTTTCTAAATGCTTGTTTGTTGCCAATGCCTGTTCCACCACAGGCCCAGGTAACTACTAATCTGATTTTTATCTAGATTTGCCTTTTGGCATATTTCATATCACATCTTTTGCGTCTGGGTTTTTAGGGCTGGTTTTTCCACACTTGTTCACAGTTGTTTTATAGCCTTCACAGTACATGTGTAATTGTCTCATTGTGGTTTTAATTTGCATTTTCCTTATGGCTAATTATGCTGAAGATCCTCTAACTACTTATTAGCCATTTTTACTCCCCTTTTTAGACAGAAACTCTAGCCCAGAATGGTCTCAAACTCTTGTTTAGTGGAAAATAACCTTAAAATCTAGTTTTGCAGGTAGCTCCTAAAGCTGGGATATTATACACAAGACAAGCATTCGGCCACCTTAACTACATTGATAATTTCCCCTCCATTTACCTTTAGTAAAACCTAAGATATTTTGCCATTGAAAAAAACTAGATTGTTCATTGCTATTTGTGTAGTAGAGACCAGCCTCAAACTATCTATGTAGCTGCAGGTGGTTGTAAATGTCCGAAATCCTGACTCTACTACTGGAAAGCTGAGGTTAAAGCCTTGTGCCTCCATGCCAGTTTTATGTTTTCCTGAGGATTGAACTTGGGGTCTCTAGCATGCTAAGCAAGCAGTGTATCAGCTGAGCTACATCCCTAGTCAGTTTTTAATTATATATATATATATATAATATATATATTTCACTACAAATATTCCTTTGATAAATATATGATATGCATGTATTTTACCCTAGTTTGTAATTTCTGTTGTCACCTGTCTGACAATTTCATTTGTAGTGCAAAAGTTAATTTTGTGAAAGTACAATCTGTATGCTTTTTAACAACTTTGCCTAACCCAAGGTATTGAATCTTTTCTCTTAAAATATTTTTAAGAACTTTGATTTTATGCATTGATTTCCAAATATTTGTAGGTCAGAAGCTAAAATATACAATACAGAAGGGCACAGAGGGGCTCCCTTGCAGCTTTTCTCTTGCTGTCTTAACCCTCCCTTGGGAAACAGCATCAGGATAAACACAGAAACTTTATAGATCTAGTCTGCTTTGCATTAACAAAACAAAGTTTGAGATTCAGGTCTAGGGTTAATTTTTGTATATCAAATGGCCAATTCTTCAACCACTTGATATAAATATTGTATTATCTATTGTATTGCCTTTGTTTCTTTGTCAAAAATAAATTTTGTCTGTTGCTTGGTTTCCTAGTACGTACTTTTCTTTCTCTTGTTGTCTTTTTGTTGAGGATTTTTCTGGTCTTTGTTTCTTGGTTTCCTCTATGTTTTGATTGTCTTTCTGACCCCTTCCCCTCCAGTTCTTTTTTCAAATGGAAGTATATGAGTAGGATTTGTTGAGGTTTTATATACCCATGTTTAAAGTTCAGAAGATGTAAAGAATCTGTATTTTGTCTAGTAGAATATGACAAAATGAATCAACTTTTTAATTGTAATCCTAAATATTTCTTAGTGAATTAGTGATCTTAAAAAATGATGGTTTCCCTATAACCAAACAATATAGTTCAGAACTTGAATGAAGTTCCTGTATATTATGGTTTCTTTAGAAAAGAAACAAGGGAATATGAAATTGGTATGTTAAGGAAAGTCAAGATTTTATTCCTTATGATTTTTATTTCATTCTTATAAGTGATGGTCCCTTTTTTCCCCTATAGACAGCAGTCTTAATTACTGCTGACTCACATAGGAGAATAACAGTTTTGATAGCTATTTACATTGCAACGCCTCTAAAGTCAATTTTTTTTTTCCATTTAGAGTATACTATATTTTTTTTCGAACCCATATACCTAGGACCTTACATATTTAATTTAGTGTGTTATCACTAAAAATAGGAAAGGTACAAGTTTCAACATTCTAGATCAATAGGAAAAACAAGCTTTTGAATTCTTTATTAGGAATGCTGGTATTGAACATAGTGTACAAGAACCAGGTATGTAACCTTTATTACTGAGCTGTATGCCCCTAAAACTTACTTTTTAAAACTTTAAGTATGAGGGTTGTATTTTGGCATTTAAGTAAAAATAAGATACTTGATGTCAGAACAAAATAATAGAAATGGAGCCCTCCCCCCTCAGGATTCAGAGAATTATTTTCTGCAAAGTACACTAACGTAACAACATGTCAAACATATTAATAATGTGCCATCAAATCTTAAATGTACATTTTTAAAAGTTTCTGTTTAAGGTATTTCATTTCATGCTGCTTTCATTGTTTCCACTTTTTAAAGATTTATTTTTAATTACATATATTTGTGTGGGTATGTGCACTGTATATGAGTGCAGATGCTCATGGGTACCAGAGGAATTACAGATGGTTGTGACCCACTTGGCGTGGGTGCTGGGAACTGAACTCTAGTCTTTTGTATGCTTTTAGCTGCTGAGCCATCTCTAGCTCTCATTGTTTTCAGTTAAAACAATGTTTTAACTCCCTGTTTTTGTTACTACTCTGCAGCAACTTGACATTCCTCAAAGATTATATCGGGATTTCCTAGTAGTATTAGTGGATTTATTTTCAGTGGTCCTAGTAGACAATTTTTAAATCTTGAATTGACTGAGTTGACTATTCTTAAACTTGAAACAGTTGCTTGGCATTTTTACTTGTCTTTAAGTGATCTTTGTCCCAGCAGATGGAGGTCCCCTCCCCTTTTCTTTGTCTTTTAAAAAAGATGTTCTTAGTACTAAAGAGAATTAGTTAAATATCCCACCCCTACTTCCTTGAAACTCTGGAGGGCTTCTGAAGGACAGAAATAATTTGGAAATTCTGGGAGTGCTCTCAATGCTTTTCGTGAAGTAAGCTGTTTCACACACGTGAGCCTTTTTAAAATCTTTGCAGCCTCCTGAAGTAACTTCCCCAAGCTTTTCTTCAGATCCCCAGAGTTCAGCTACCTAGTCACTTTTTATGCCTTTAGCTGATTTTGATAGTCCTACCTTTCTGTAACTGTTTAATTTTTTCTTCCCTTGTTTCCTCAAGTTTCTTATTCTTTGGAGCATCTGCTCTTCGTTTTGTTTTTCCACAGGGTCCTGTCTTGTCCTGCGCCAGTCAGCCTCTTGCTTCTGCTTCTGGAAAGCGCCAAGATTCTTCAGCCCTGCGGCAACTGCCTTCTGCCTAGACCTTGAGCTGTTTGGGATACCTGCCTGCACAACTTGCCGCCATTGCCTAGTCCTCCCTGCATTCTGTGTTTTCTTTTTCACCCCTCTGTTCCTTTCTCCTCACCCCATGCACAATGCATAAAGGATGGAAAAAGTACTGCGGCCAGAAGTCTTTGAGTGAGGCATCAATGGATGAATATTTAGGCAGTTTAGGGCTGTTTCGGAAGGCGGTTGCCAAGGATGCCTCTTGCCTTTTTCGGGCTATTTCCGACCAGGTAAATATAAATATGACAACTGGATAATGTCTTGTTTGTAAGTTTTCAGAGTGAGATGTGGCATGTTCCAGTAGCTCCATCTGTAGCATACTGAAAGAAACAAAAGTGTTACTTTTTCTGTTTTTTCAGTGATAATATCCAGGCCTGCCTGAAAAGTACAGTGAAATACTGTGCTATTGCTGATTAGAGCAAATTCTCTTTTCCTGTGGCTACTTTTCTGCTTTTCATTTTGAGTTTGTAATGGGGGAGGGGTAAATTAATGTGGTGTTAAAGAAAACTTTGAAATGAATCTCAGTTGTTTGTAAGCGTGTCCTACTCCCTTTTGTTTTATGCATAAGAAAAAGATTAATAGCTTGTGCCATTATGGAGTTGAAAGTCTAGGAGAGAATTATTAGCCTTCAATCTTACTAGAGATGACCATTCGTAAGATAAGGCATGGTTTCTTCGCCTTTGGTGAAGATCAGGTGTAGTAACAGATGGACTTAATTTTTCTGTTTCCAACATGTGTTCTAGATTAGGAAACTAAATGTCTAAATTCATTGTGTTGATTGAGAAGCTTGTATTTCAAATGACACGACAGTGAGCTAGTCTTATCTTTTATAGCTGTTTTACAGC
The DNA here is from genome assembly GCA_004026605.1 of Ondatra zibethicus. Classification (NCBI taxonomy): domain Eukaryota; kingdom Metazoa; phylum Chordata; class Mammalia; order Rodentia; family Cricetidae; genus Ondatra; species Ondatra zibethicus. The sequence continues at coordinate 16,656 of PVIU01008391.1, forward strand.
CAGATCCATCATTTACACATCAGGAGAGCTTGTGTCTCATACATGAAGGAAAATCAAGAAACTTTTGAGTCTGTAAGTAGAATATATGCACTGAACAGAGTTGTTGATAATGTGTATAGTAACTGGGCAAAAATTTTAGTACCTAGTACAAAACCTGAAATGTCGTATAGTTTATTTTCTCAATAGCAATATGTAATTTTCAGCTGATTTTCTAGAAATAGCATGCTTTTGTACCTCCTTCCCAAATTCAGTTTTTTTTTAATTCTGATTAAAAGCTAAGAGACTGGCTTGTTAGGGCATACTGATTTCTCATCCCAGTACTCTGCATGCTGAGTCAGTAACAGGCAAATCTGAGCAATATAGGGTGACTTTCAGAACAGTGACTAAAAGAAGGAACAGTCTTCCCCACTTAGTCCTCCACGAACGAACAAAAACCCTCCAAAACTCTCAATATCATGACATTTATATTTTTACCACAGTGTTATATTATCCATACTACTTTTTTAAAACAATTTCATGACAGATTTGACGATGCTAATATTGTAGTATCTATCCATTTTAATCTATACTCAGTAATTCTCAGCCAATTTGAATAGTCTTGAAAAAACCCAATTATAAGGAAATGCTTGCTAATTGTAACACATGACATATTGTGAAAATGGAAACTCTACCTCTGTGGTTCGTTTTAAAACAACCTTTAGAGAATATCTTTGTACACATTTAGTAATCTAAGTTTTTGTTACATAAAGTCTCATCAAGGTCTGATTGAAGCTTGCCATTTCATGTGACTTTGCTGCTTGCATTCTTTTGATTGTTTTTTCTTTTTTTTGCATATTTGCCTTCCTGCCCTTGGAGGTTTGTTTTCGATTTTCTCAACAGGTTTCAGTGAACTTAAAATAAAGACTTCTTTAAATCTTGTTGATTAGTTTTATCCACACCTGGGAGAAATACTGTTCCTGACATTGAAATGCCAGACTATGTTCTAATGCAGCATATCTCAAGTATTTTGTGCATACACATAACACTGGGGCTTTGGTTAAACTATATATTCTGATGCAGTAGGTTTGAGCAGAAGCTTCTGATTTCTGCATTTTAATCAAACTTGTAAATTAAGGGTGCTGTTGCTTCCTAGACCACAGTTTGCTTAACAAAAGATGTGTTAAACATATTTTTCTTTGAAGCTTGATCTTCCTCTCCCATCCCCCTAGAAAAGTTTATGCTGTATTTAAGTGTCTTTTCAGTGAAAATTAGAAATAATACCAACCAGTCTTAAGGGCACAAGGACACCTATGAGTGCAATAGATAAATTCATTATCTTAAATCTCTGTTATACATTACAGTGGTTTCATGGTCAAAATTTGTGCTATTTATATTTCTCTATTTAGTTCATGCTAGGTATATGTCAGAACTATAGAGAACGTGAGTTTTATTCAGTTTTTTATGGAAGCATATTTTACTTACAATAAGATCATCCATTTTAAGACTAACAGTTTTAGTTCTGGCCATTTTAAAAGTCATTGCAGCTGCCATCAAAAACAAGGTAGACCATATCCATCACCAGCAAAAGTTTATTGTGCCCAGGGCTTTTTTTTTTGATACCAGTGAAATTCTCTTTATATTATTTTAACTTTGTATACATGTCTCCTATCAAGATTTTATCCTTAGTGATTGTTGGTCTTGCTTAATTGATTAAAATTGTAAAGTTACTTAAAAGAAACTGGATGGTAAAGCATTTGATGAAATCCACTAATATGTAGACAGCTTCTGAGATACCTTTTTCCACTCAAGACTTTTGTGTATATGTCGATCTGGAGGTGCTGTGAACTAGTCATTTAATCCCATGTACAGACTGCAGATTATATTTAAGACTATATATGTTTACATACATATACAGATGAATGTGATAACAATAAAAAAAGAAGCCATGAATTTGATAGAGTGGGGAAGGGTATATGAGAGGGCTTGGAGAGAGGAAAGGGAAGGGAGAAATAACAGAAATATAATCTCAAATAAAAATCATTAGATACCGATATCTGTAGAATATAATCAGATTGCAATAATATCATATATTTGGTTAAGTCAAGTTTTTTTTCTGTTTTGAAGTATGTGGAGGGATCTTTTGAGAAATATCTTGAACGGTTGGGAGATCCCAAGGTAAGTTCAAATATGAGAATATCATCTTTTCATGGTTGTCTGAAATAGTAACCCAAACATACTTTTATGTCTATAATGACTCAAAGTATTTAAGTATTTAACTGTGTAGAATAACACAATTATTAGATAAGAAGCAATGGCCTGTTTGTGTCGATTATTGAGAATTGTGTTGACAGTTTCTGTAGCCTGCTGAGTGTACACAGTGCTTGGGAGAAGGACAATGTTGGGAAACACTTAAAGCCTTTTCACTTTAATGGAAAAGAAGGATGGCAATGTTTACTAATTTTTAAAAATTAAAATTTTCCTGATTGGTAGTTATCTCTTGCAGAAGGAAGATTCATAATAATTTAGAAATACTTTTATTTGATGATAGTAATCAATTTTTAGTTAAATAGACATTTACTAAATACCCTGCCACCTTTTTAAAAATAGTAGTTATACTTTTTATACTTTTAAAATTGTGTAGTTATTACCTTATGGCTAAGTAGAATTTTGGGTCCATTATTTTGAGTTTATATTATGGAGTTGCTAGCTATTTTATTTTCTCATTCAGAACAAATTACAGTGTGTTATACAAATACTTTACTTGAAACATCAAATAGCTGAAAAATGTTGTAAACACTACTTAATAGTTCTGAAAGTTTATCAAAATTCTGTATTATTTATATTTAGGAGACTGCTGGCCAGCTGGAATTAAGAGCTCTTTCTCTAATTTATAAGTAAGTTGTACCAGAGGGAGAATATGAGCATGAGTGAGAGTGACTGTGTATAATTAAGATTTCTGTCAGAGTCCCTTTAGGACAGGTTAAATTTAAAATCCGTTTGATAGAGTTTTTGGGTGAAGAACCTTATTACTAATTCTGTCCTAGAATTTGTGTCTCTTTGAAAGGAAGAATAAATGTAAGCCAGGTGTCCTGGGATATGCTTATAATACTAGAACTGAGCAAGGGAGGCTGAGGCAAAATGATGCTGAGTTTAAGACCACCTTGGGGTACACAACAAGATGTTGTCTCAAGACAAACTAAGAGGCTGAAAATGCTGAACTGGTAATATTTCCAGTAGGAAATCAGGATAGCTGTCTTTTATAACTTATGAATGCTTGACTTTTTTTTAATATGTTGTCACTAGGGTAGTGTCATTTCTATTGTAAAATTAGAACAAAAAAATTTAGATACTTCAATAGTTGAGTGATCCTTCAAATGGTCACATTATGTTTTGATATTAAAACTTCATGGGGAAGTTAAGAAAAGTCTTACAAGGCTACTTAAGGCCTTACAGTCATAGCTATCTTATGTATATACTAAATAATCTCTTCCCACCTACCTTTGTTTTCTACCTGTAGTAGAGATTTCATTCTTTACCGGTATCCTGGAAAGCCACCAATACATGTCACAGATAATGGCTTTGAAAACAAGGTAAGAAAATGAATGCTGGCTGAAATATAGTTGAATGATGCTGCTGGTTTACCACAATATTAAGAAATAAGCCTTTTGACCTAATTAATGAAACAGTAAACCTAATCTTGAAGCCCAATGTGGTACCATTGTGCTATTGAGTCACCTAATAAACATTGTCTAACTGGTAATATTGTATGCTAGCAGCCTTTTCCTCTCTAGTCTGTCATTCTCATTGGTATTAGCTACCTTTTAAACAGATTATTCTTATCACCCGTTAATAAGAAAACCCACAAAACTACATAAAACCCTAATTGGCTCCTCCTTGACCAGAGGATAAGGGTTAAATCTGAAGTTAGGTGTTCAGTGTCATTTCATTGTCTTCTATCCTTAGTCTACATGACATGTTTGCCTCCTAGTTTCACTTTCCTACAGTCCATTGTTTCATCCTTTCATTGTTAATTCCTTGGATACATTCCCAACTTCCCTGAAGCTCTTTTTTTTCTGTTTATTCCCTGGTTGGTTTCCAAGTCATGTAGTTTTATCTCCACGTCTTTACATTTCTATTTTCCTCATCTGCAAAGTTATCTTGAGGGTTTTACAGTTTAGTAAAGTGCTTAGAAAATAGCCCAAAGTAGCTGTGTTTCAAAATGCTCAGCTGGTAATCGACTTTCTTTCCCAGCAGTTTCCCAAAAGGTTTTTAAGAAGAGGGTTTTAAGTACTCAGTGAATATGGGACTGTGCAATATTTCAGTTTTAAGTCTTATTTCAGAGCATGGAACATAATTCTGGCAATAGTTTAGGATGACAAGACAAGAATAGACATGAGAACTTTGATGTTGTCACAGTAATTTAGGCAAAAGATCTAAACTAAAGAAGTGGTATTAGGATTAGAGATAACTGACTGGAGATGGAGATGCCTTAGGAAAATATAAATGGGGTCACTTATTTTACCAGTGGCGATCATCTGATTCGTTCAGCAAACATGGTGCCCCTGTAGTATTAACAAATGCTTTTCTGGACTTTGAGGATAGCAGTACTTGATTAATGAAATCTTTTTTCCCTAGGGGCTTTAGGGGGTATAAAGACTTCCAAGAAATAGTTAATTACAATTAAATGATTAGTTTCATAGTACAAGTAATGCATAAAATGGACATAGAAGGAAGATACCCACTTAAGCAAGTTAGAATGCTTCATTGTGGTAGTGACACATTAAAAAACTAAGTCCATCAAACGTGAAGGTCAGTCTCTTCAGGGGGAACTTTATATGCAAAGGCATGGAAGCAAGATACCCTTTGGGGATTTAATTAATTGAATGTGGAGGGGAGTGTACAGAAATATAGGGTAGAGCTGAATAATGAGGGGTAGAATAGGCCTTGTTGAAAATTTGTCTTTTCATTGTACAGAATGTTTAACCAAATGAAGCTTTTCTCATTATTAGGAAAATTTTCAAACTTAGACAAAGGAATTAAGTAGCATTCATGTGCCTGCCACCACTAGTCTCTTAACACATATTTTCCTCCTTGATAAATTCACCAATCCATTTTTTTTAAAATCTTGGTTGAAGTAAATTTTGGACATCAGTGCACTTACCTCTTAATACTAACTTTAAAAATTTTAAGCGAAAGTATGAAATAATCAAAATTGTTGAAGAAATAGCATGTTCTTCTGTATATTTGAGAAGTAGACAGCTTCAGATGAGATTTGGAAATTTAGATCTTATCCAAGGATCTTCAAACTTTCTATTTCCCTATGCTTGATTCTGAATTTTTTCTTAGAGCGTAGTTCATAGAATAATATTGTGAATATCTATATACTCACCACCTAGTAGTTCTTATCATTGTACAGTTCCATTTTTTAAATGAGTCTTGTTCATTCTGTGGATATCGAGAACTGTTGTCTGTTAGAACTGTAAGAGTATAGAAATAATGAGAATGTTGTATGTACAACCTAAAGTAGCATATTTGAGACATATGCATATTGTTAGTATATAATTAGGAAAATGATGTAATATCTAATTTCCATTGCTGTATTTCATTGCTTTTCATTTTTTAATGTATGTAGATAAAATTTTTCTAATTATGCAATGTAAGGAGCTGGCTTAATTTTTATTTTATCTATATGGATGTTTTGCCTGAGTGTATAATCTGTACCACATGTGTGCCAGGTTCCTGAGGAAGCCAGAAGGAGGTAGCAGATTCCCTGGAACTGCAGTTATGTGGGTGTTGAGAATTGAGCTTGGGCTCTCTGGAAGAGCAGCTAGTGCTCTTCACCACAGAGCCATTTCTGGAGTCCCTTAAATTTCACAGTGTGCAAATATTCAACATGTTTGATAATAAGAGGAAACATTGCCCATGGAAAATGCAGTATACGTAATATAGGAAATAAACAAGTGTGTTAAACAGTAAGATAAATTTGAGATCCATTCCAGAGCCTACAAAATTAACATAAGTAAATGAAATTAAGAAAACTTGGCTGGTTGAACTCTGAAGAATTTTTCCATTCATTGAATTTCTTGTTAGCATCCAAAATGTGTGATTTCATTATGGTATTTTCATGTGTGTATTTCATGATAGCTTTTTTTCTAACTTATTCTCATCCCCTGCTACCTTCCTTCTTCCATGCCTTCCATACTGTACTAGTTTGCTTCCTCATGCAGAGTGTCTCCTGATTTTATTTCATATGAATTTTACTCTCATTCTCCCCCCACTCCTTTAAGCTTTCTTTTTCATGACACACATATATAAATCGAAATCTAGATTCTGCATATGGGAGTAAATGTATTTTTCTTTCGGAGTCTTGCTTATTGTGCCTAATGTAACAACCTCAGTTATACCCATTTTCCTAGAAATGCCATGATTTCATTATGACTGACTAAAATTTTGTGGTATACATGTACCACATTTTCTTTGTCTGTTTTCATCTATTGGTAGATGTCTAGGCTGGGTCAATTTCTTAATTTTGTGAGTAGTGCAGAGTAAACATGGATGTACAGCTATCTGTAATATATATATTTACTTAGAGTCCTTTGGGTATATGCCCAGGAGTGATATAGCTGATTCATATAGTAGTTCTAGTTTTAGTTTTTTGAGGAACTGCCATACTGATTTCCATAGTATTTTGTGCTATATTACATTCCCACTAGTATAGTGTGTGTGGGTTCCTTTCTCCCAACGTCTTTGCCAGTGTATTTTGTTGTTTTTTTTTTTAAGTTTTAAAATGTTATCATGTGTATGTGTAGTATATGCATGTGTTCATGTGTGTTTGTGGGTACATTTGCCAATGTACTTGTGATGGCCAAAAGTTGATCTTAGGAATCTTCCTGTCTCCACTCTTTTTTAAAAAGAGACTTTAAAAAATTTTAATTGTGTTTATGTGTGTACATTGTAGTAATGAGGGGCTCAGGCTGCGTTCCCGGCGCAGGGCCCCTTGTTCTGTCCTGCCCGGCTCCCGGTGCATACCCGAAATAATTACACAGAAACCGTACTCATTTAAATACTGCCTGGCCCATTATCTCCAGCCCCTTATTGGCTAACTCTCACATATTATTTTAGCCCATCTCCATTAATGTGTATCACCACTTGAATTGTGGCTTACCGGCATGAGTCTAACCAGTGTCCATCTTGTGCTGGAGAAGCCTGGCGTCTGCCACACTGCCTTCTCTTTCACAGCATTCCGTTCTATCTACTCCGCCCACCTAAGGTCTGCCCTATCAAAAGGCCAAGGCAGTTTTCTTTATTTAACCAATGAGGGCAATACACAAATAGAAGACCCTCCTACACCAGTACATCTGTGTGGTTTGTGGGTGTCAGATCCCCTGAAGCTGGAGTTGTAAGTAGCCTGATGTGTGTGCTGGGAACTGAACTCAGGTTCCTTTGCAACAATGATAAATGCTCTTTACCACTGAGCCATTTTTTTTTAGCCCACTCTACCTCATTTTTGAGAAACAGAGTCTCTTACTGAACCCGAAGCTTGTATTTTCAGCTAGTGGATCACCACTGAGCTTCTGGAACCCACCTGGTTCTGTCCCCCTGAAAACTGGAGACTTGAGCTATTGTGCCAGGTTTTATGTAAACATGGGGCATCTGAACTCGGGTATACATGTGTGCCGAAAAAACACTTTACTCATGGAATCGTCTTGTTTCTTGATGATAGCCATTCTGCTTGATGTGAGATGGAGCCTCAAACCCATTGTGATTGGCATTTATCTCATGGCAGTGGATGTTTAACATGTTTTAAAATATTTTATTGGACACATGTGTTTCTTCTCTTGAACTATCTGTTCAGTTCATTAGTCCATTTATTAATGGGAATTTTTAATCCATATAGTCTATATATTATGTTTGATAGGTAGTTGGCCAAAATTTTTCCTGTTTTAGAGGCTGTCTTTCCACTCATGATTGTTCACTCTACTTTGTAGCAACTTTTTTTTTTAAATTTTTTTATTTATTATGTATATAGTGTTCTGGGTACCAGGTCTCATTATAGATGGGTGTGAGCCATCATGTGGTTGCTGGGAATTGAACTCAGGACCTCCAGAACAGCAGTCAGTTCTCTTAACCTCTGAGCCATCTCTCCAGCTCTGTAGAAACTTTTAAATTTAATATCATCTACTTGTAAATTGAGATTCCCTCCCCTCCCCCCGTGTTCTTAGAGTTCTTTTCAGAAAGTCTATGCCTATGCCTACATCTTAAAGTTTTCTAAACATTTTCTGCTAGTTTCATAGTTTAGGGTTTTACATTAAGGTCTCAATTCATTTGGGTTGCCTCTCTTTTAAATCTAGTTTGGTTTCTTGTTTAGGTGGTACATGTCTTTATCTGGATTCCCCAGCACTGTTTGTTGAAGAGGTGGTCTTTTACCAGTGTATGCTTATCATCATCAGCATCATCTTTACGTCCGGCCTGCAGTTACCCCCCATTCTTCCCAGTCCACCCCCCATGTCCCCTCTGCTCAACCCCCACCCCCATTTGTCCTCTTTTTTGTTTACTCTTCAGAAAAGGGCAGGCCTCCCATGGATATCAACCAAAAATAGAATATCAAGTTTTAGTAAACTAAACACTTTCCCATGTATTAAGGCTGGATGAGGTAATTTGGCAGGAGGAAAGGGTGCCAAAAGCCAGTAAAAAAAAAAAAAGTCATACAGCAAGCCCGGCGGTGGTGCACGCCTTTAATCCCAGCACTCGGGAGGCAGAGGCAGGCGGATCTCTGTGAGTTCTAGTCCTGCCTGGTCTACAAGAGCTAACTCCAGGACAGGCTCCAAAGCTACAGAGAACCCTGTCTCAAAACAAAACAAAACAAAAGTCATACAGCCTCTTCTCCCACTGTTAGGAGTCCCACAAGATTACCAAACTACTCAACTGTAACATTTGTGCTGAGGGCCTCAGTTAGTCCCATGCAGGCTCCCTGGTTGTTGGGTCAGTCTCTGTTAGCACCTATGAGCCCAGGTTAGATGATTCTGTGGATTTTCTTGTGATGCCCTTAACCCCCACCCTGGCACCTACAATCCTTTCTTTCTCTCTTCAGCCTGATTCCCTGAGTTCTGCCCAGTGTTTGGTTGTGGATCTGTGTAAAGTTTGTCCTTCAGTTTTCTCTCTGACAACTGGATGAGGCATCAGTCTATGATCCAGTGTGTATTTTTAACACAATCAAAAATTTGGTAGCTGTAGCATTGTGGGTTTATTTCTTGGTCTTTTATTCTATCAAGCTGCTTGTCTGTCTTTGTTCCAGTACCATACAGTTTGTGTTATTAAAGCTCAGTGCTATGTTAAAATATTAATTTTTAAATATATTAAAGTATTAATATAAATAATATATCATATTTAAAATGATAAAACTTTCTTTTATCCTTCTTTTCTGTATGTGTCTGGGGAAATTGAGAATCAGACCTAAGTTATTATGTATTCTAGCTATGATGGCACTTTAAATTTATTTATATTTGTGGTTCCATAGTTGCCAGGTTATTCTATATGGTAGGCAAGTACTGTACATTTAAGCAACACTTTTAGCCCCAGAATCTGTAAGATTTATATTTGATCTTGTGAGTTTGAGACCAGTCTGGTTTATGAGTGAGTTCCCGGACAGCCAGGGCTTCACAGAAAAACCTTGTCCCTTGTTTTAAAAAAAAAAAAAAAAGATTAAACTCTGCATTCCTACATGAGATTTTTTAGCTTTCACTTAGAATTGCTCTTTCACCAGTGCTTGATTCAAAACAGAGTTTTGAGCAAAAATTTTAAAAATGTTTACAGCTATTACATGAATAAATTTCATCATAGGAAACATTTACTTAAAAGTTTTAGTTTAGGGCTGGAGAGATGGCACAGAGGTTAAGAGCACTGACTTTCAGAGGTCCTGAGTTCAATTCCCAGCAACCACATGGTGGCTCACAACCCTCTACAATGAGATCTGGTGCCCTCTTCTGGCATGCAGGCATAATATGGAGACAGAACACTGTGTACATAATAAATAAAATTAAAAAAAGTTTTAGTTTAATAAACATGGCCCTGGAATTGTTTTGTAAAGGCCTGGGAATTTAAGGAATCAGTTAAGAAGTTAACCCTTTGTTTTTGTAGCCATATCAGTAACTTACAATTTCTCTGGAAATGTCCTTTCTTCATAGTATATTCGTCATATTCTAGTCTGCAGTGATTTTTCTTTTAGCCTTTTGAACAAATTGATGTTGGTCCTTTTACACTCTGTCTAGATTTTGGATATTTGGATAGTGGGATATTTTACATAATTTCTCCAGTTATTCCGAGAAATTAAGATTGGACTTCCGACATCCTTTAGGCTTTCTGTTTTGTTCAGCAATTGAATTTGTGAAAAATTTCATCTTAATGTAAATCCATCAGTCAGGACTTGTTTAGTGAATTTCAGGAATGTGATTGAGAGTGGTGTTTTCAATCTTGTTGCATAAAAGTCATAGTTTCTTTGTGAAGTGAAGATTGTATTTTCTTATTGCTGCATTTGTTAAGTGCCTTTTAAGAATAAAATTCCATTTAGTTTATTAACTGCTGATTACCATCTTAATTTTATGGTTATAAAAGATATGTTATTAATAATTATTCTGTATGTTTTTCTTTAGATTCTTCTCTGTTATTCAAATAATGGCCACTATGATTCTGTGTACTCAAAAGAATTTCAATCAACTGCAGGAATTTGCCAAGGTATAATTAAATGTATGGGTGTGATTTCAGATGATTTGTTGCCAGTCTTTAAGCTGAAGGACTTTTAAAACATTGTTGCTACCTATAGAAACTAAATGCTGGTTATGAATGTTTTAACATTGTTATGAAGAGTCATATTTTCACAACTGGGATTTTGGTTCTTTTTCTTCCTCCAGCTATATTATATGAAATGCTTTATAAAGATGTATTTGTTGTGGATGAAGAAATATTGAAAACTGCAGTTGATTTGTTTCGAAGTGGTTCCAGGAGAAACAAAAACCATGCTTTGACTGGAAATGTAGAAGGCAGTACTGATCAGAAGAGCTCAACCCAGGATAGGTACTAAAAGAAAAGGGTTGTCAACTCTATGATTAAGGGTTGTCAACTCTATGATTTCATACTTCTTTGAGTTAGCATCTGAAAGTAGAAATAGCCTGGTTACATATGTGCACATATATGCATGTTAGGGATAAATTGTTTTTAATTGGAAGACAAAAGTTTACCAAATTGTATTGTGAAATGCTCAGACTTAGAGTTCAGTTAAAGTTAGAATCATCTTTTTTTTTTTTCTAGAAGAGACTTTGAGTTAGTATTCTCCAAATTTAGTTATATATAAATTATTTGTTGATTAGGCAGATTTCTGTACCTTCTGTCATAACATATGAGGTCAGGTTGGGTTTAAGAATCTGCTTTAAGAAGACAGTATAACATCCAGGCCAGTTATCTGGCTTAGCAGCCAGTACCTGTACCTACTGAAGCATCAGAAGAATATTTTTTAAAGCTCATTTGGGAGCATGAGGAGTGGCAACAATTTTGTCCCAGTGAAGATTTCTTCATTCTTTGCTAATTCTTTAAGGGTTTTGGATTTATGGAAGCTAAACAGTAGTTAAGAGGCAATATTATTATGAAGTTGCCAGCTTAAAACAACTCATTTATGCTCATGTGGTTTAGAAATAATGCCATGGCTTAGCTTATGCTTCTGTTAATCATGTCACAAGACTATAATGAAGAAGCTGGCCAGGACTGAGTTCTTAATTTTTTTTGGGAGTTTTCTTTCTTTTTTTTTAAATTTTTTTTTTATTTTTCCATTCAAAAATTTACAGTTCCTCCCCTTCTCCCATTCCCCTCCCGTTCCCCTACTAACCCTCCTCCCTCCCCCTCCATCCTTACAAAAGGGCAGGTTACCCTGCCCTGTGGGAAGTCTAAGGCCCTCCCCCCTCCATCCCGGCCTAGGAAGGTGTGCATCCAAATAGACTATGGTCCCAAAAAGCCAATACATGCAGAAGAGACAGGTCCCAGTGCCATTATCGATGGCTTCTCAGTCCTCCCCCATTGGCCGCCACATTCAGAGAGTCTGGTTTGATCACATGCTCGTTCATTTCTGGTCCAGCTGGATTTGGTGAGCTCCCATTAGATCAGGCACACTGTCTCAGTGGGTGGACCAACCCCTCGCTGTCCTGACTTCTTTGCTCATCTTCTCCCACCTTCTGCTCTTCAACTGGACCTTGGGAGCACAGTCTATTGCTCTGATGTGGATGTGGGTTTCTGTCTCTATCTCCATTTTCTTACCAGCAGGACTTGAGTTCTTAACTGGATTTGGATAATATACACTCAGGGTGCCTGGTAGCATTTTATTCTTTCTAGTTAGTTAATTGATAGCTTTAGATTTTTGTTGTTGACTGATAGGAAGAGTGACCTACTCTGAATTTTGTGAACGTGGCTACTTACTTTTGTACTGGCAACAGGGGAAAGAGATACCAACAAAATGGGTGGGCAACATACTTACCACAGAAACCTAATGAGGATGTGTTGAAAACTTGCTTTATTTTTTAGAATTGAACTACTTACCACTGAGTGGTGTGACATAGTTGAGACATAGAGAAACAATTGCTTCTTTTATATAATGATATTTTCTCTGAATCTTTTCAATTAGAATCAAAGAGATTGGTGCCTGCTCCAGTGTCGAAAATACACCAGAAGGCAGTAAGCAAGGAACAGAGGAACTGAAGGTTTGATATTTTCTCAGGCAGAGAATGTTCATACACATAAAGCACCATAACTTAAAATAATTAAAACAAGATAGTCCATTCTAATTATCTAGAGCCAAGAAGTTTATTTTTTACTTCATGGAAATCCTACTTTTCTAAAAATATAAAATATGTACTTTGTGATAATTTTTATTCTTTTTAAAAAGATTTTATTTATCTATTATGTATACAGTATTTTGCCTGCAAGTCTCCCTGCATGCAAGAAGAGGGCACCAGATCTCATTATGGATGGCTGCTAGCCACCATATGATTGCTGGGAATTAAACTCAGGACCTCTGGAAGGGCAGCCAGTGCTCTTAACCACTAAGCCATATTTCCAGCTCGATGATTTTTATTCTTAAGTGGTAGAATTTTCAAAACAAACTCTGAACACTTAAGGTATTTTAGAAACTTTTATTTTGAAATTAAAGTAATACATATTTAATAGATACTTAGTTTGTAGTCAATATTCTGATGATATTGCTTCATTTTATCAACAGTGACCTACAATTATAAAATTACATGCTAATCATCTTAAAAGTTGAAGAAACAGAAGAAATATTTCTATATGTAAAACCTACTTGATTTTAGACACATTTTGTTCTTTTAGTCTCTTGTTTTTAAATACATGGTAAATTTTTGTGCTTTTTTGTTTTAATAGCAATGGAAAGGGGAATTATGTACACTTTTATAAAAAGAAGAGATGAACTTTGATTCATTCTTCACAAAAGGATGACTTTAAAGATGATGAGTTTATAGCATTACTAATTTTGTTTCAGTTTCCAGAAACTCCATCGAAGATTCCCTTTCCTTATAAAGTGCTGAAAGCTCTAGCTCCAGAAATCTATCGCAATATAGAATTTGATGCTTGGTTGGACAGTAGAAAAGGTAATAAAGTATCAGCAGGATAATTCTTTTTTTTTTTAAAGCAAGATAACTCTTAATCCCGATAGAAACGAGAGATCATATTGTAAGTTATTTCTTAGAAGACATGCTTTCATCAAACAGTTTGTCTTAGTTGGGGTTTCAGTTGCTGTGAAGAGACATCATGACCATAGCAACTCTTATAAAGGAAAACATTTAATTTGGGTGGCTTGATTTCAGTTCAGAGGTTTAGTCCATTATGATCATGGTGGGGGAGCATAGTGGCATATAAACAGACATGGTGCTGGAGAAGGAGCTGGTACATCTTGATCCAACAGACAACAGGAAGTGATCTGTCTCATTGGTCGTGCTTCAAGTATATATGAGACCTCAGACCCGCCTCCAAAGTGACACACTTCCTCCAAAAAAAACCACACTTCCTAATAATGCCACTCCCTATGAGATTATGGGGGACAATTAAATTTCAAACTACCACACTTTGTTTAAATAAAAGAGATCAAAGGAACCTAGTACTACCTGTATGTGGCTTAAATCTATGAAAAGTAGGTTTATAAATGGAGCTATATGTTTACCTGGGACTAAAACTGTGGTGATGTACAGAGAGAGCCTGTAAGTAACTTCAAGAGTACAGTGGATGTTTAGTGACTGGAAAAAAACTCATCTAAAATTTAAGTATTGTGATTATGTTGATTGATAAATAGATCAGGACAGTGCATGAGTTCTGACCTCACGTTTTTGTTTGGTCCAAGAGCTGAGAATGATATTTGCATTTTTATTTTTTATTATTTACTTTTTTGAGACATGAAAATTATATAACTCAAACCTCAGTGTTCATTAAATATTTAAAGAATGGAATATTTTTATTCATTTTCGTGTACATATCTGTATATACTCAGTACTAAAGGTGCATTGCATGGGAAGACAAATTTTGTACCCTTGTTATTTGATTTTTCAAGACAGAATTTGTCTGTGTAGCCTGGCTCTCCTAGAACTTGCTTTGTAGACCGGGCTGGCTGAGAACTCAAGATCTTCTGCCTCTACCTCAAGAGTGCAGGAATTAAAGATTTGTGCCACCATTACCCAGTCTAGAGGACAAATTTTAAATGTTCAATAACAAGTGCCCTCACCCACGGGCACTTGAAAGTTTAGTGACACAAAATATCTAAAATTGGCTGTCTGGCTCTTTATAGAACATATTTATAAAAATAACTTTAAATAAAAATAACTATTAATGTAGATTATTGTTTTCTGTAGATTATATAATTGAATTCATCAAACTAGCCCTTAATATACTGCTTGCACGGGATAATATCTCACATTCAACTTCTTGAAGTTTGATGAATTCAGCATGGTTAATTAGAATGAAGTTAAGACCTTGTATAACATAAAGTAAAAGAAATACTTATGAGGCTTCTTCGTATTACTCTCAAATTGTGACTTTTGTGTTTAACCAAATCTGAAACTACAAATTTCTACTTAAGTGTGCTTTAAATTGCGGAACTAATTTTGCAGGTCTGTTTAATAAATTGACCATAGTAATAACCCATCACGGGTGTTAGAATATGATCCTTTGGGACATGCTTTCATGAGGTAATTAAATAATGTGCAGAAAGGATTCAATTAAATTGAACTTTTAATCTTTTTCTTTAATAGAACTTCAAAAACCCGATTGCATGGAATATGCTGGAAGATATTACTATTTAGGGGACAAGTGTCAGGTCAGTTCCTTCTTTAAAGATAATGTTTTGTACCTTTAAACATTAACATGGGTTCATAATCCTGGCCATAGTGATGCATGTCTGTTATCCTATCTCTCAGGAAGCATAGAAAGGAGAATCATACATTCAAGGCTAGGTTGAGCTTTTTCAGACATTGTCTGAAAAAACAAGGGTTGAGGGTATAGCTCTCAGTTGTAGAACACTTGGCCAGCCTGTCTAAGGCTCTCGATTGTATCCCCAGCTCAACAACAAAAACGTTGATGAAGACTTCTTTACAAAATGCTAGAAGAAAGATTTCTTTGTATTGTGTTAAATTTTAATTACTGAGTTTGTGATAATTTGATGTAAACTGATACATGTCTCATATACTGGCTATGATCTCAATTACTGTAAAAAAGCAGACATTGGGGCTAGAGATGGCATAGCACTTAAGAACACTGCTCTTGCAAAGGTCCTGAGTTCAATTCCCTGTAACCATGTAGTGGCTCACAGTCATCTATAATGAGATCTGGTTCCATCTTCTGGTCTGCAGGCATACATGCAGGCAGAACACTGCATGCATAATAAATAAATAAATAAATCTGAAAAAGTAGACATTGAATTACATTGAGAGAAAAATGGTTATTTGGCTAAACAGAGATTTATCAGTGGACAAGACCAGATGAATTACTTTATAACTACTATTTCCTATCTTTCAGGTTTGCTTGGAACCAGATGGAAAATATTATAATGCTCATATTCAAGAAATTGAAAGTGAGAAAAACTCACTAATAGTTTTCGTTGAGGAATTGGCAGAAAAGTAAGACTGTATAGTAATTAAATTTGATAGGTGTTTGCTCATTAGATTGAGAATTATCAGGATTCTGGTTGAGAAACTCAGCTGTATCTGTAAACTAATTATTTTGCTTAATAAAAGTCAATGTTGAGAAGTAAAATATCAAAATATGTTTCATATATAAAAAATTCTCCATTATAGACATTGGACAGTTTATTTGATATATCAAGTCCAACAGAATTTTGATGTAAAAGTATTTGTGATAATTTGAAAAGTGAGTTGTCGAGTTTCTGCCAGTGTTTCTTAGTTAGGCTCTCTATTGCTATGAAGAGACACCATGACCAGTCTTAGAAAGCATTTAATTGAGGTGGCAGCTTACATTTCAGAGGTTTAGTCCATTATCATCATGGGGGTGGCAGGGATGACCATGGCGGTGTGCAGGCAACGGAAAAGGAGCTGCTACATCTTGATTCATCAGGCAACAGGAAGTGATTTGTCACTGAGTATGACTCGAGCATATCTGAGACCTCAAAGCCAACCTCTATAGTGACACACTTCCTCCAACAATGTAGATTAAACCTGGGACCTTGAACTTACTAGACAAGCAGTTTAACTGACTATTTCCCAGCCCTTGCTATTTTTAATTTTTTTGAGACAACAATTTAATTACATCATTTCTCTTCCCTTATGTCACTCTAAACCCTCCCATATACTTTCTCTTCTCACTTTTTCAGTAATTGTTACATGCACATGTGTGTATATATTCCTAAATATATTACCTTTTCAGTATTTGTATGTACATTACTGCTTTTAATTTTGAGACAGTAACTAGTTTTCCATTCTGGTCTTGAACTTGTAGTCAGATTCTGGCTAAAGGTTTTGTTTTGAAACATGCTTTCATGACCACAGATAAAGAAAAAATAAGACTGTGACATGGCAATTTGATACTCTAAAAACATTTCACTTTTTAATTGGTCAAAGTAAGTGTAATTTATATACCCAAGTCTGATAGGAGTCTGGCTAGTAAATATGATCTTCTTTCATGGAAAGAAAACAGATTTTTGTGAGTTAATACAATTTATCATAATATTTCTTCTGGATGTGATAGACAGTATAAACGGCTGTGAAATTATATTAACCAACAAATGTATAGGAAAGCTAGTGTAACAGACTTAAAGAAAATGCACTTGAGTCACATGCCTTATTTCTCACACTCAGGAGACTGAAGCGGCAAATATTTCAGCTTGAGGCAGTGGGTTCCAGGCCAGCCAAGGCTACATAGTGAGACTTGTCTCCAAGAAAAACAGAAAAAGGAAATGTGCTTAAAACTGAAGCAGAAAGGCTACATTTGTTTATTTGGATTAGAGCTAGGTGTGTGTTATAATGGCTTCATGATATCTTTCACTTCAAGGCATGAAGTTCCAGTGACTAATGTAAAACCATTCAACCAAGTGGCGCTTTTTCCTTCCTGGAATACTATGCGAACCCGTAAAGGAAGAGGTTACCAGCCTATAACTGGAGGCTATTTCCCACAACTGGGTTTGTATCCTAACTGGTTTTCTTTTCTTTTTTATTTTATATTTCAGTTTACTTACATTATACTTTCTAAAGGTATGTCATATGTTTTGTTGTAGAGTAGCATTTCTTCCACACTGCTGTGCTGGTATAGCTAATGCTTTGGTGGAGAGAAGAGTGCTATCCTGTATATTCTAGATTGATCCTTGATGCCTATGCCATAGGTACCAATAGGCTATTTTGCCTAGTCATAACAATAAAATTGTCTCTGGACGTTAATAGATGTACTCTGTAGGAGGCAGGTGACAGCATTGTCCTTGTTTGAGAAACCACTTTCTAGACTACCTCATAAACTTAAACAGAGTTTAAGTATTTTCAAAGAGTTAGGAAGACATCTCATAAAAGCAACCAGATGTATTCAATGTATTTTTTTAGAGAAAAATAATGCAGGTAACTAGATGACTATTTTTTTATGACCAAATCTGCCAGTATTAAAGAGAGGGTTGAAATACTATTTAAAAATACCCATCAACATAGAAGTGAACTGTTTCTTTGGCCTTCCAATTGGTATAGATAAAGTATATCTTTGAAAAACTGCATCAATTTCTACCTTATACTTACAT
Source organism: Ondatra zibethicus (assembly GCA_004026605.1). Lineage (NCBI taxonomy): Eukaryota > Metazoa > Chordata > Mammalia > Rodentia > Cricetidae > Ondatra > Ondatra zibethicus. The sequence continues at coordinate 34,909 of PVIU01008391.1, forward strand.
ACTTATTTTGTTTCTAAGAAAAGTATCTATTTGACAGTTTTAAGGTATGATATGATGAGGATAGAGGAACGTAACCATTTACTTTGGATATAATGCTTATTTACTATTTGTCTTTTGAAAGTTATGACAGAGATGAACATGAAGCAACGGAAGAAGATGTCCAAGAAAGTTCGAGGAAAAGAAGTTTATATGACCATGGCTTATAGCAGGGGAGACCCGCTTGTCCCACCCAGAATTCAGCATAATATGCATTTTGGGCATGACCCAATATTGTACTATTCACAGACAGCTGGCCAAATTTTGTCTAGTGGACATTTCTACCCTCAACATTCATCTCAGAGACAAGGTCGGGGATATGGGTTGCCCAGGTAAGAATTAACTGATTTTCATGATAATGTATGCCCTTGTTTTGGTTTTTAGAAATAACTCCCATACTGAATTATAGTAATATAGCTTCTATAGTTTGTGCCAAAAGAGAGCATAGAGCTGACACTTATCCTTGTCATCCATTGGCATAACTATATATTCATTGTGTACAAAAATGTGAACACTGAGATGCTTAAAGATAGAATGCCGTCAGAAACAAGTGTCTATGTGAAATATGCCTTTGTCTCCATTAGTGTTTGATAGGCCCAAGACCGTTGCAAAAGTCTTTCTAGTTGAATGTTTTTAGAAACTATGTTAGTTCTACTTAACTATTGAGACTTGCAAGAGTTAGATATTTCTTTTTTTTTTTTTTTTTTAGGGATTCGTCTCACTTAAACAGGCAAAACATACCAAATCCTAAAGTTGGATTTTATCCTGGCCCAGGTAGAAGGTGCTGCCAAAGCTATGATAATGTCTCTTATAAGTCTCGGTAAGTATTTGAAGTATTAAAAGTTGAGAAAAAATTGGTGTGGGTAGTTTTATTGCTAAGCAATGATAATGTGTACCATCTTTCTAAAACCTTAGTTTGGGGGCTAGAGAGATGGCTTAAGGAATAAAAACATTAATAGTTCTTCTGGAGAACAGGATTCAAATCCTAGGGGATCCTCTGATCTCTCTAAAGACACCAGACACATAGTGTACAGACATAAAAGTGAGCAAAATACCCATACACATAAATTAAACCCGAAAGCATCTGTTTTCAGATATTTGTCTTCACTGAAAAATTAGAAGCAAATTACTGCCATATTTTAACTTATTTCCCCATTTTGGTTTCCAAACTTAAGTTCTTTTAGGCGTAGCCACCGTCAGATGCATTGCATGAATAAGGAATGCCAGTATGCTTTTGTTCCAGAGAATGGAGTGGAAGAAACTGTTACATTTTATGCACTTGAAGGGAATGAGACTGCTTATTCAACTTTACCTGTAAGTGGGTGATAACTGAAAAAGATTTTGCTTTTTCTTATTTTTAAAGCTATATGGAGAAATGTGTTTTGTGTGTGTGTTTTATATATCATATATGATTTCTGCCTTTACCCCACCCCTAGGATCAAAACCAGGCTTTGCATACGTAAAGTATCCTACCGCTATACTACATCCACAGGCCTAATTTTATCATTGTTCATATGAACAACTTAATAAAATCTTCAGAAACTTTGAAGCCATTACTTTAGCGATTTATAGTTAAGAAAACTTGTTTTGGAGCTGCTACTGAGAAGATAGAGATTTAGACTATCTGGTGTATATGGGAACTAACATTTTCTCTTTTATTGTTTCACCTCTTTTGGACTCTAAAGTATTAAAGTAGTGACATATTTCTCTTACAGTATTAACTCAAAATTTAGTGTCTTTAACTGATGTTTAGAATATCCTTCCAAACTTTTCTCTGACAACTACAGGAAGAATTCCATGTGTATATGTCTGTCTTTGGTACAGAACAATGGTGGTCCCGCTTCAATGGTTCCTGTTACTTCAGGATACTGTGTTGCAAGTCAGGGCTGTAACTCATGCAAACCAACTTTGAATTCAGAAGACAGTACTGACCAGTGTGACAATGGTGAGTGAATTAGTGCTTAGTAATTTTTGAAAAGTTGATTGTTGCATTTGTATATCAGAACTTGGAAATATTATTTTAGGAGTTTCACACCTTTCTGATAACTTGAAAGAAGTATTAGGAATGGTGAGATGCTTCAACGGATGAAGTGCTTGCCAGGCAAACCTGAGTTCAAATCTCAAGAGCCCATGTAACCCCAAGAGTTCTTACTTGAATTGAAAACATTTTAACACTTACTGAATGCTATATACCATCCATTCTAGTAAATGATTATAATTAATGGAAGTCCTTATGATAATTATGGGAAATATGGCATCCGTATATTATATGTGAGGAAATTGAGGTTCAAAAGTCGACAAAATGGTAAAGGCTATACTCTTGATAATGGCACAGACACATATTTAACTTGAGATAAAATTTACATACAAAAACAATTTACTTACTCAGTGTACAATTCAGAGTGTGTGTGTGTGCATGCATTCATATGATCTGCTCTACAATCTCATCCTTTTCCAAAGACCATTCCTCATTTAAACCCAAACTACGATTTATATTTGTCTCTATGTATACTTAAAATAGCTACTTTTCTTTTTTTTTAAAAGATTTATTTATTTATTTATTATGTATACAGTGTTCTGTCTGTCTGTCTGTATGCTTGCTGGCCAGAAGAGGGCACCAGATCTCATTACAGATGGTTGTGAGCCACCATGTGGTTGCTGGAATTGAACTCAGGACCTCTGGAAGAGCAGCCAGTGCTATTAACCTCTGAGCCATCTCTTCAGCCCAAATAGCTACTTTTCTTTGTTTGGCATTTGTTTATTTTTACTATTTACCAGTCAATGATACATTATTATTGAACAATTCTGGAGAATTATGTACTGTAAGGATGTGTGAGACATTTTGAGTGACTTTATTAATAAGATACTTCTAAAATTGTCTCTGCTACTTATATATAGAAAAAAATATTCTTTACACCTCAGGGAATTTTGAGCAGAGATTTGTCCTGTTAATAGCTTACTTTGTCTTCTGTTGACTAATAAGAAGGCTCAAATGACTTTAAGTCATGTATATTATTTTAGTTTTGAACATATGCCCATAAAATTTAAGAAAAAACAGCTACTGGACATTTTACTCTGCCAAGTTAAAAAGATCTGTGTATACACATTTCTGTTTTCTAGGAGGATATCATGGAGATTATCTTTATTCTTCAGGTCAGTGAGATCTAGATTTAATTTGATATTCTTCATTGTTTATTCAATGTTAAAGTAAAATAATGCTCATTTTTTTTGCTTTGGCTATATCCTCTAGAACAAGGCTATGAAACTTCCAGTGTATATACCACAACTGTCTCTACAGCAAACCTGGTAGGTATTTAATAATAATGTATATGAATAGCTCATATACTGTATAGTTAGGGCACAGTGGAGGCCTATAGGAGAGCTTGCTTAGGGACTCAGATGTGGCCTTCATTCATGATTGCAAGGCAGAAACTGTATGGTGTGCTGGCACTGGAGAGGACAATTAACCATTTTCCTTTTCATTTCACTTACCAGAGCAGATCCCACTAGAGCATCTCTCTGTCTAGAAAGCAGAAATACTTTGATAAGACTAAGAACTGTGTTCAATGTTATCTCCTTCCCAAAGACAAACTACTAGCACTAGCTTTTACTCCAAAAGAGGCAAACTGCAAAGCCCAGTATTTCTGGGTAATATATAGATACTGAATCCATATACATGCGTGTGTGTGTGTGTGTGTGTGTGTGTGTGTGTGTGTGTGTATATATATATATATGTATACACACACACATATATGTGTAATCTTGGAGGTCTAAAACTAAAAATAAAGTCTTCATACCATGCCTGCAGTTCAGTTTAGTCATGGAGTAGATTAAAAGTCATAATAAAATTCCTGCTTAGAATATAGGAATATAGAAGAGAAAAATTACTGATCTGTAGCATTTCTGAGATCTTGAGGTCATACATTGTGTTGTTGGCCTCTTAGCTATTTATGGGAACTATCTGGGGACTCTTAGCCAATGATTCTAAAACTTTCTTTTCCTTGGCTATATTTGACGTTGGAATTGATGAATAGTGAGTGGCTTTTTGTCCTGTATTGTTTTTGGTTTTCTTATTTGTTTTGGTGTTTTGAGATAGGGTCTTACTATATAGCTCTGGTTGACCTCAAACTCACCATGTAAATGGGCTGGTCTTGAACTCACAAGAGATCTGTTGCCTTTGCCTCCTAGGTCCTGGGATAAAAGGCAAATTGATACCACACCTGGTATACATCCTAATGAAAACTGGAGAGCCAGGAACTATTATTATTTTTTTTATTTTTGTAGTTCTTTAGTTTTTTTGAGACAGGGTTTCTCCGTATACTCACTATGTAGACCAAGCTGGCCTTGAACTCAGAGATCTACCTGCTTTGCTTCCCAAGCTCTCAGATTAAAGGCATGTGCTACCACAGCTTGGCCCCCAAAATTATTTTATTTACTTGTACAGATTTAGTTTTTGGCTTATGAATTTTTTTAGCTGATTAATTTATTTAGATTTCGATTATCAGTAGCCATATTGCTAATTCTTTTTGTAGATTAGATGCACTGCTTAGATTTGCCTTGCGTTTTTCTTCCACTTGATTCCAAGTAGATTTAGTACATCGAGTGCTGGTGAAGGATCCATAAATTTTCCAGGAAATAATTTCATGTGTTGAATCATTTCAAGTCTTATTTTGAGTCATTCATCATAATGTATACAGAGATCTTAATTTTTATAGAAAAGTTAATGAAACAATAAAAATTAAAGGAATCTATATTGATGCATATATGGAACTGAGTTTTAACTTGTTTTTGTCATTCAAAGCATTTAGTCTCTTCTGTTGCTGAAGTTTACAATAAGTGTTTCTTAACCTTATGATTCCTATATGCAAGAGATTTTATTCCCTTTCATTCCAGTCTACACACTACTAATGGTGTCCTGTATACTTCTTTGTTTAAAAAAATAATCAAAACATTATTGGAATTCATTTTTTTAAACCACTGCCACAAATCATAATCTCCTTCCCACTTAGTTTTGTTTTGCTGCAGCATCCTGTTTCTAGTTACCAGTTTGTGTTGAGCTAAATTGTTTTCAGATTATTCCTCCCCCACATCTCAGTGAACACTTTTTTTTGTTTCATTTTCTTATGATTGTTACATGTTATTTGTACACATTGAGTTTTTCTATTACATTTCTGTGCATGAAAGTATCATTCATTACTTATGTCCATTATTTCCCATCTTATGTTTTTTTTTTTAACCTCTGACCCCTTTTTAGTCCCTAATCATCTGTCTTCCACTTTCAGGTATTTTTTATTTAAAAAGTTTATTTCTTTAGTTTCCATATATGGGAGCGAGAGAACAGTAATTTTCTTTCTGCATATGGCTCGTGTTGTATAATGTGATATTGAAACAAAAAGGGCATTCCTACCATGTATCTTGGAGAACTTGATATTTGAATTACTTGTATAGTGACTATATTTTTGAATTATTTAGTAGTTTCATGAACTAAATGTTTGCTTTTACGTTTTATGAAATAACATCATAGGAAGCAAGTGAAAATTCTGATATAATTTTTTATCCTTTGGTTTTCCTTTCTACCTTTTAATTAAAAGCTTTTCTCACTCAAACTATTCTTATATGCTTTTAAAAATATGATCTCTTGAAATAGCTGAAATGAAAAGGGAAATAAAATCCCAGCCTTAAAGATGAGAAGAGTAAACACTTTGTTTCTGTAATTTTAAATTCGCTTTTCATGATCCTTTTTGTTCAGAGTTTACTTTATCACATATCCCATAGCTATCAGTGCCTCTATGTTATATTCCATTCTGCTTTGCTTTTCTTTTTATTTTTTCTTCTTCGACACAGGGTTTTTCCTGGGTAGTTTTAGAGCCTGTTCTGGAAGTACCTCTTGTAGAACAGGCTGACCTTAAACTCACAGAGATCCACTGCCTCTGCCTTCTGAGTGCTGGGATTAAAGGCATGGGCTACCACTGCCAGACACCACTCACCTTGTTTCATATATGAGACATAGCCTTTCTGAATTATATCTTACAAAGTCAAGATCTTATACCAGAGGGCAGGACTGTTTGGATCTTTTCAATCTGTTACATTCTTCCTAGCTACAACCCTTTAAAATTACTGTTTGTTCATAGTATGTTTGAAGGTGTATTTTTGTTTTTTTGGTCGAAAAGTCACTCAAAAAGTGTTTACATTTTGATCTTCATTTGCATTTTAGTACTTAATTGTTCTACAGGAGGATGTAGTGACTGTAGATAAGAGATGAGCACCTAAATCAGGAATTAGTGTGATCACTTTTGTATTATTTATATTAGTTATTTCCATACTTAATGATTTTAGAACAGATTACTTTTATTTAGTTTTCTGACATTAAAGCAAATTAAAATATTTCACTTAGTATTTTTACTAAAAGTTATAGAAGATAACTTTTTTCATGCCATATATTCTAATCACAATTGCTCCTTCCTCATCTCTTAGATCTCACCCACCTTTCCAGCCACCCACATCCATGTCTTCCCTCTACCTCTTTTTAGAAAATAAATGGGCAAATGAAGAAAAAGCATGAGCAACACAAGTCGCACACTCACATCTCATAAAAACACAAAAATTAGAAACTGTAATAACACAAGCGAAAGACCAGTAAAGTAAATAATTATCAACTATAGCAATGTGAGACACCTTCCCCTCCTTCTCTAAAAATACCAATGAATTTGACCTGTGGGGCCTGACCTTAAGTGTGCTTTGTGTAGTAAGTGAAACTCCATTAGAGGAAACAAATTTTTCTTTGTAAGTGGTTGTCAATTGGCAATAGCTTCTGAGTTATGAGTGGGAGCTTGTGTCTACTTCCTCACTCAGCATTGGGACCCCATCTGGCTTGAATCAGTGTAGTCCATGTGCATGCTGACACTGTCTCTGGGGTTATAAGGATTGTAGCATGCCTATCAAAGGCTTAAAGGTTATCATCTAAATATACAAGAATACATAACATACTTTTGGAGTTTTAGATACCTTTTATTCAGGATAATTTTTTTAGCTCCATCCATGTTTACTTGCAAATTCCATGTTTCTTTTAAACAGCTGAGTATCCACGTTTACTTGCAAATTCCATGTTTCTTTTAAATAGCTAAGTAATAGTCCATTTTCTGAATATACCATATTTTCATTATCCATCCATCTGTTGGTAGAGATTTAATCTATGACCATTCTGAGTTGTATAAGATGAAATCTCAAAGTAGTTTTTCCTGATGGCTAAGGATTTTGAACATTTCTCTATGTGATTCTCAGTCATTTGTATTTCATCTTTTGAAACTCTGTTTGGTTCTGAACCTTATTACGGTGTTATTTGATGTTGAGTTTTTATAATTCTTTATATCTTTTAGATATTATCCCTGTCACATGGTAGTTGGTAAATATCTTTTCCCATTCTACTTCTTGTTGATTTGTCTGAATGATGGTGTCCTTTACCATTTAGAGGCTTCTAGGTTTCATGAGGTCCCATTTGTTAATTATTCTTAGTGTCTGCTAACAGTGTTCTCTTCAGAAAGTCTCTGTACTAATGAGCTCAAGACTTTTTCTCTACTTTTTTCTTATCAGTGACAGTGTATTGGTGTTATATTGAGATTCTTGATCTACTTGGACTTGACTTTTGTGCAGGGCGATAATATGGATCTATTTGTAGTCTTCTACAGGTAGCCATCTGGTTTGACCACCATATGTTGAAGATGATGTCTTTTTTCCAGTGTGTATTTCTGCCTGCTTCATCAAAAATCAGATGTCCTTAGGGGTGTGGACTTCTCTCTGGGTCTTCAAACCTATACCAGTGATTGCCGTGTCTGTTTTTGTGTCACTACCATTCTGTCTTTATTACTATAGTTCTACAGTACAATTTGAGATCAGGGATAGTGATACTTCCAGCACTTCTTTTATTTTTTGGGATTGTGTTAGCTATCCTGTTTTATTTCTTGTTTTCAAGATTTATTTATTATGTATAAGTGTTCTGCTTGCATGCTAGAAAAGGGCACGAGATCTCATTATATAAATGGTTGTGAGCGGCCATGTGGTTGCCGGAAATTAAAATCAGGTTCTCTAATCTGAACATCTCTCTAGGCCCTGTCTTTTGTTTTTCATGTTTCCATGTGAAGCTGAAAATTGTTCTTTTGATGTCTGAAGAATTGCATTGGAATTTGATGGGGATTGTATTGAATCTATAGATTGTTTTTGATGGGACAGCCATTTTTACTTTTTTTTTTAAATTTTTTATTGAGCTCTACATTTTTCTCTGCTCCCCTCCCTGTCTCTCTCCTCCCCCCTTCTGCCCTCCCCCAAGGTCCCCATGCTCCAAATTTACTCAGGAGATCTTGTCTTTTTCTACTTCCCATGTAGATTAGATCTATGTAAGCCTCTCTTAGTGTCCTCATTGTTGTCTAAGTTCTCTGGGATTGGGGTTTGTAGGCTGGCTTTCTTTGCTTTATGTTTAAAAACCACCTATGAGTGACTACATGTGATAATTGTCTTTGTGTCTGGGTTATCTCACTCAAAATAATGTTTTCTAGCTTCATCCATTTCATTTTCACTTTATTAATCCCACAGATTTATTTGCATGGGAGCCCTTTCTTCAGTTTTCTTCGATTTCTTTTCTCAATGTCTTGAAGTTTTTATAAGTGTTTCATTTGTTTGCTTAGAGTTACACCAAGATTTGTTGTTGTTGTTGTTGTTTTGAGGCTACTGTGGCAGGTACTGTTTCCCTGATTTCTTTCTCAGTCTGTTTTTCGTGTGTGTGTGTGTGTGTGCGCGCGCGCGCGTGCGTATGATTTTTCTCTGATAATTTTGTATCCTGCTGCTTTGCTTATTCCCTATAGAAGTTTTTGGCGTTTTTAATGTTATTTATGTTTAAAATTGTATTACCTGTAAATAAAGATACTTTTGACTTCTTCCTTTTCTGTTGATCTTCAGTTGTTTTATTGCTCTAGCTAAGAATTCAAGTACTATATTGAATAGGTATGGAAAGAGTAAACCTCTTGGTATTTTTCCTGGTTTTAGTGAAATTTCTTCGAGTTTTTCTCCAATTAGGTTGCTTTTGGCTGTGGGCTTGCTGTAAATTTCTTAAAATGTTGAGGTATGTCCCTTGAATTTGTTTGCTTATTTTGCTTTTTGAGACAGGGTTTCTCTGTGTAATCGCTCTGGCTATCCTGGAACTAGTTATGTAGATCATACTGGCCTCCATTTCAGAGATATGCCTACCTCATCCTCTGTAGTGCTGGGATTAAAGGCATAGCCAACACCACTTGGCAAAATTCAGCTTTAATTCATGGTCATCATATAGGAAATGTAGAATTTTATTTTAGCTTTCTTGTTTGTATCTCTTGAGACTTGTTTTGTGTCCAAGTATGTTGTATATTTTAGAGACAGTGCCATGAGTTTCTGAGATGGTGATATATATTTTTTTGTGTGTTTGGGTAAATTTGCTTTAAGGTATTATCTAACTTCAGCATTTCTGTTCAGTTTTTTTTTTTTTTTAGATGACCTGTCTATTGGTAAGAGTGGGTACTGTAATCTACTCTCAGTGTGTTGAGGGTCAATATGTGATTTAAGCTGTAGTAGTCTTTTATGAAATTTGCTGCCTCCCTTTGAGTATGTAGTGTCCTTCTCTATCTCCGGATTAGTTTTAATCTATTTTGTCAGATATTTAAATGTCAATACCGGCTTGCTTCTTATTTCCATTTGGTTGAAATATTTTTTTCCATTCTTTTCCCCTGAGGTGATGTCTTTCCTTACGTTAAGGTGTGCTTCTTGGATGCATCAGACAGAAGGATCCTGTTTTCTAATCCACTCTGTTAGCTGGAGTCTTTAGGGGTGCAGGGAGGTTTAGACCATGATATTGGGAGTTTTCTGTGAACAGTGTTTGTTGTTTCCTGTTATTTTCATGTTTTTTTTCTCCTTGATTTTCTGGTCTGGAATTATTCCTGTGTTTTCTTGTGTGTAATTAACCTTTTTAGGTTATAGTTTTCCTTCTAGCGCTTTCTGAGGAACAGAATTGGTAGACCTACCTATTCTGCTTAAATTTGGTTTTATTATGGAATGTTTTATTTTCTCTATGTATTTGATTGCTAGTTTCCCTGGTATAGTACTCTGGGTTGGCATCTGTGTTATCTTAGAAATCGAACATCAGTCCAGGCCCTTTTGACTTTTAGAGTCTCCATTGGGTGTTATTCTCAGGAGTCTCTGTCTTTATGTCACTTGTTCTTTTTCCTTGTAGCTTTTAATATACTTTCTTCTGTTAGTTTAGTGTTTTGATTATTATGTGTTGTTTTGAAATTTCTTTGTTGGTCCAATCTATTATGATTTTGTTGAACATATTTTCTGTCTCTTCTCCTTCCACTGTTCCTATTATTCATAGATTTGGTCAATTTAATGTTTTCTTTGATTGAGATAGCCATTTCTTCTACCTTGTTGTCTTCAATGCATAATATTCTCTTTTCCATGTCTTCTGTTTATGAAACTTACCTCTGAGGTTTTTTTTAATTTGCAAAATTTTTATTTCAAGTTTTATCTCAGTTTGGGTTTTCCTTAGTGATTCTATTTTTACTTTCATTTCTCTTGAACTTGTTTTTTTCACAGACTTCATTAACGGGATTTATATCCTCTTTAAGGTTCTTGAACATAATATCTTATATTCATAATAGCTGTTTGGAAGGCCTTCCTTGTCTTGTGCTTCAGCTATATTGCATTTCTTGATTCCTACTATACTATAGGGTTACTGGGTTCTGATGGAGGCATATTGTCATGGCTATTGATGTTTGTCCTTTTGTACTAATGTCTAGATATCCAGCATTGGTATAATTGAGGTGATTCTAGCTGTTAATATCAGGTCTTGTCTTTGTTGAGTATTTATTACATTCCTTGGTTTTTTTTTTTGCCTTTTCTGGGTATTAGGAACGTGTTGTAGCTGTGGGTTGCTTGCTAATGAGTGCTTCTGGAGGTTGATGGGTTGCTGAGAGGAATGGAGGGTTGACTGGGATTAAAGGTTGAGAGGGAGGGGCTTCAGGTAAAAGGCAAGGGTATCCTGTTCACATCAAAAGGTGGGGTTCCTAGGGAGTTGTTTGGAGGTTTGGAGGGAAGAGGTCATCCTGATCCTCCAGGTAGGTTGAAGTAAGGCAAAGAATAATTTGGAGAGGCAGGGATGAAAAGCTTAGGGGGACCTTGGTTCAGAGTTGGAGTCTTTAGTTAATGGAGTTGGAGGGTGAGAATGGAATATGGAAACTGTAATGGAGGGGAAGGATAGTGTAAATCACATGCCTCAGTCACTGCCAGGTACACCCATTGGGGGAACTAGGTAGAAAGTGTTTTTCAGGTTGAGATTGTCAGAAAAGAATGGGAATGGGCTGGGGCTGGGAGAGGGGGCCCACAAAAAGAAGGAAAGCTGGATCCACATCTAGTGTTTGTGTAGTCCACCAGGCATGGGGGTAGTGTGGGAGAAGAGTCACCTGCAAGCAGGCCACTACAGGGCTGGGGACTAGCCTGGAGAGGTTATAATGGAGGAGAGAAAGGAGAGTGAAAATTGCCTTTTGTTTCTTGGTTTCCTTTTATTCAATTATATTTCTGTATTTATTAAAGTCTCTTCAGGACAGTGGACGATGTTCTGTGCCTCAAGACACAATTACCTCATACAACTACCCCCAGAAGGTAATCTTCATAGTATTACCACTCACTTATAGTGAACTAAATACAAAAAAAATGAATTCTTTTCTTTGCCTTCATCATAACTCTGAGCAGCTGCTTATATTCCATTAAGTATTATTTTGTCTTCTGTTCAACCAGGCACAGTGATTAGTATTTATTTTAACAAGTCACTTAAGTGTCTACTATATAAGATATACTGTTGTGGTTTACTGTGAGCTTATGAATCAGTCAATAATAAATTACTTTTCAAGTCTTTTAATTACTGAGATATGAATTGGAAGTTGCATTTCCAAAGGTAGCTGAATTCGTAGTGCTGGAAAAGGAAAGAGTATGAGACCAGCATTTAGAACACAGGCAAAATTTTGAAGATGAGAACAGGGCAAAAGTAGGAGAACGTATTGAAACCCTGGAATGAGAACATTTCCAGGAGGAGTAAATATGACTTTTTCCTAAGAGGTCAAACAATGTAAAGATTCACCAGACTCTAGTAGGATTTGATTGATGTCTTCGACGTTTTAGATGATCTGACTGGGTAAAAGCCATATTGTGGTACTCAGAAAAGAAATGGAGGCTGCCAGTAAAGACACTGTTTAAGAGTCTGTTATTTCATTTATTTATTTATTTATTTTGCTGTTTGTTTGATTTTGGGCTTTTTATTTGTTTCTTTTTTTCTTTTCTTTTCTTTTTTTTTTTTTTTTGAGACAGTTTCTCTGAGTAGCCCTGGCTGTCCTGCCTGGCACTTGCTCTGTAGACCAGGCTGGCCTCGAACTTAGAGACCCACCTGTTCTGCCTCCCAACATCTAGGATTAAAAGCATGCACCTTCAAAGTCCAGACTGTTATTTATTATATTTATACACGATACTATATACCATATGCCCTGGGGAAGTAGTATGTTCTCTTAAATTTGCACCCAAATTGGAAATTAGTTTCGTTAAGTCATTCACGTACACTTAAACACAAAGCAGTTTTTCTGCTTAAATTATGTAAATACACACACATGTATACATATATATATGTCTTATATATATATACATAAGTGAGGATAAATATATATTACAAATCTGTGGAGATCAAGAAGTTAGTGTTTTAGAAAGATGACAGCTAGGCATATAGAGAATAGGAGTTGGAGGGAAACTTTCCTCCATACCCAACTTTTGGCTTTATTGTTTTAATATTAATGTGTTATCTTTACAGAAAGAATGATAGCTCTCAATATAATCTGAGATCCTGCAAAAGAAGTAGCTTTATATATGGTTTGCATATAGTTTGACATCTCAGTGCTTTGTCACCAGAAAAATTACAATTTCCTAAAGTTCAGAGAGGAAACAAATATGATTTGAGAAACCAAATTTAAGAGTTTTAACCTTTCTTCCACTTAATAGGTGTTAGAAAATTCTACAGCAATTACAGTTTCCTGGGCCAGTCATGTTCCTGTTCCAGTCTTACCTAACTATACAGGAAATAATCAAACTATAAGTACCTCTGATGTTTCCTCACAGGATGACATACAGCCTGTCTTTGTACCTCCTCCTGCACAAGATAGTCAAGGTAGGTTATTAGTGTTTATTTGCTTTAGAACCCTCTTTTTTCTACTCATGGATATGTACGTACTGTTATTCTAATTATTAGATGGCATTGTAATTTTAAGAAATAATTATGTTAATTGTTCTTAAGAAGGTTGTTTTATCACCAAGGAATCTATGAGATCTGAGTCAGGAGTAAATCCCTGAAGGAGAATACTGAAGGGAATGGAACAAATACTAAAATGTATAATTTAGAAAACATTATTGAAACCAAAAAGACTAAAAAAAAATGAGACTATTGAAACATGCACCTTGCAGAGATGAGACTATTAGCCCAGAATATCCAACATTAGGATAATCCAGTAAGGTTAATTTTCTAGCATCCACGTGGCAGGTCATCTGACATCCTCACACAGACATACATGCAGGCAAAACACAAAAAAACAAATAAATCATTAAAAAAAGGAAATTCCACCAAAATCGCCAGACTTCAAAGGAAAAAAATTAGTCTTGAGAGTGTATGTAAAGAGCTTGAGAAATTTAAGGAAGTATTATGATCAGCAAATTTTGACAGTAATACTTTATGTGGGAAGAAAATGAGATGAAATTTACAATATACAAAAAAACTGGCAAGATGGTTCAGCACTTAAAAACACTTGCTACTAAGGCTGCATTCAATCTCAGGAAATCACATGGTGGAAGAAAAGGTCAGACTCCTGAAAATTTTCCCCTGATCTCAAAACATGCTGTATATGGCATGCCATCCTACTCTTCCCCCAAAACAAACAAGTGTAAAGAAAAATAGTTGAAGGACTTGTGAACCAATATTTCCTAATCTGCTAACATGAAAATTATTTTTCAAGCATAAAGAATGACATATTAGAATAAATATTTTTCCAGTGAACTCTTTCTTGAAGAGTCTTCTAGAGGTGTGTAGTGAAACACGGTAAGAGAAGTTTCATGTGACAATTAGAATTGCCATTAAATAAACCTTCTTCAGTTAGTAGCATCATCCTTAGTGTACAAAGCCACATGTGACTAGTCGCTACTGAACTCAACAGCATAGAGAATATTTGTAATATCAAAAATTTTTATCGGTGGACTAGAGAGATGGCCCTGTGGTTTGGTTTTGATTCCTAGCACCCACATGATGGCTTTCAACCATTTGTAACTCCAAGTAGATCTGATGTCCTTCTGTCCTTCAAGGACACTAGGCATGCAGTGGTGCACAGACCATGCAGGCAAACACCAATATGCTTAAGTAAAATATTTTTTAAAGTTATATTTGACAATAGTATACTAGAAAATGATGTTTGAGCTTTAGACTATAAAAATAAAATATTAGAAACATTGGTGAATATGTAGTTCCCTTTAGAATAAAAAGAAAATGAAAGTCAGGAGATTGAGAATAGATTATGCAGAAACCTTTTATTTAACCAAGATATATACAGCTTTTTTTAAAATGAGAAAATTTGGAGAAAATATATAAAGTATTTTAAAAACTGTAATAACATCAGGCTCTTTTATCTGTATAGATTAGATTGAGTAATTATACTATATCTAGTTGTATCATATTCAGGATTCATAAGCTAAAATAAAGGTAACAGACTTAGAAAGGCTATAAAAGCTTTTATAGTCTTGAACCTGAATCTGAAGCATCAATATGAACTTTGCTGTTGTACCTTTAAATATACATTTACATTTCCTGATCTGGTCAATGAAATTCCTGAAAGCAGAAATATCCCTAGCAATGAAATTTTGGTAGTCTTAAAATATTTTTTATTTTAAAAAGATGTTTTGTAGAGAAATAGTTGCCTCCAGATATGGACAATAAATATTCAGGATGTGCCTAGAATCTCTTGTAACAGATAGTGAGAAAGCTAATAAAGAAATCTAAGGTCACGCCAAAAGGATTCAGGTGCTTATTTGAATTGAATTTCACTGGCAAAGATTAATCAGTTTGAATTTCAATGATTATAATAATTGTGGTAGTTTGTAATGTGTGAAGTATCCAGGTTCTTAATACTTTAAATCTTAGCTTGAAGAGGGTGGTACCAAGCCAATCTATTTCCTTGAAAATGAGAAAATATAGTAAAAGAATTAAGTGTGTATGCATTTTGCCTTACTCATGAGCTGTATTACTAGGTAACCAAATAGTGGGTTTGGGGATGGGAATTTGCGCCATTACCATTATATTATAACTAGTCAGTGAAAGAAAAATGACAGAATATCATCATTTTCAGTGTCTATTGAATAGATGGATAGACATTAAACATTATTGAGTATTAAAATTGCAGTTGTTTGAATCTAGAATGTCTCCCAGTTGTTCATGTGTTGACCACTTGTTGGGAGGTATGTTCTATTGTAATATGTTAGGTTATTAATAGCCTACCCTTGAATGGTGTAACTTTCCACAAAGATACCACTTAACATTGTAGGGTCATGAGGATTAGAAAAATAAGTAAAGAGAAGGAAGACATAAGTGAAAATAATAAAACAGAAACATAGGATAGTACCAAGGTTAGGGGTTCCAGTGAATACTGAAATTGCCTGTGTTTAATTTTCATTTGCTTAAAATACCCCTGGCCCCGAAAGGTAGGAGTAAGAGTAAAAAAGAAAAAACTGTATTAACATGATACAACAGACCAGTTGAAGGTTGTGGACTACAGGACTACATTCTTAGTTAAGCCTTCTTCTGTTGCTAGAGCAAAACAAGCAATGCTCTCAGCCTAAACCAAAAAATTCTGTAGGCAAACCACGCCCTAGGTTCAATCCATAGTTATCTCCCTAAGGGAATAGGAATTTAGCTGGACTAAGGACTTTTGTTTGAGGTAGAAACAGATCTACTTCTCTATATGTGAAATGCAAGGGCTGGACCTTAGGCACACCTGTTGGCAATAACCTTGAGAGACCAGAACTCTCCGACCTAACTCTAGGTGGGACCTTTGTGGCAAGAACAGATGACCCAACTCTAATCTTCGGTCAGCATAGAACTTTAAGAAAGCTGAAACTCTCAGACAAGGTGGAAATAGGCTCATATTTTTGGACCTCACACTTTCTCTTTGCTTATTTTTTTTCTGACCTGCCAAAAGATGAACTTTGTCACGTATTTTGACAACACACTGCTTCTACCACATGCCTCAAAATTAGTGGTGCCCTTAGTTCTTGAACTGAAATCTCTAAAAGTGTTAGTCATAATCAACCTTCTTACAGGAAACTGACTTTAACAGTGAAGAAAGACAGTTACACACTACTAGAAGTGTGTCAAAGAAATCGTTCCTAAATCTTACCCAATTTCCTAGGTCAAGCTGCCTATTTGCAGGAAATACCAAGTTCTTCAAAGGGAAAACCATAAGGAAGGTGGGAAGGGACATTGGAGGGACAAATAGATTAAAATTAAAATAAAATTTAAATTTAAATTGAAGCCATAATAGACTTTTCAAGATGGTAAGATTTTTAAAGTTGTCTGTAGGTGCACGTTGGGTAGGAAGATTAAGGTGAACACCATATTGAAGTGAGTTAAAGTGAGAATATTGTTAATCATGTGGAAGTGAAAGGGCCTGTAACGTGGGGATTTTGGAAATGGCCTGGGGTGGATGATAATCTTACTTCTAGACCTGTGTAGTATATCACCTTAAATCAGTAAACCAAACATTAAATTTATTTTCTCTCAGCTTCATTTGTAAATAAAGCGCATTGAACAGTGCTAAGAACAAGTACGTACTATGATTATTTATGATAGGACTCTTTTTTGGAAATGTCATTGTGGGACCCTCACTTTACTACTTGATGCTAAATTTAGGAAAACGTTGCCTTTCTGCCTACAGCAGAGGTCTAAGTTTAAAAGAATTAAAATCCTAGCTAATTAAAGGATTTTTTTGTTTGTTTTTTTTGGGTTTTTTTTTTGTTGTTGTTGTTTTTCGACACAGGGTTTCTCTGTGGCTTTGGATCCTGTCCTGAAACTAGTTCTGTAGACCAGGCTGGTCTCGAACTCACAGAGATCCACCTGCCTCTGCCTCCCGAGTGCTGGGATTAAAGGTGTGCGCCACCACCGCCCGGCAAGTAAAGGATGTTAATGCTCCATGTAGGTGGAATCGTACAAATCTTACCCTTGGGGCTAGCAAGATTGCTCAGATATTTGCCACCGTGCCTGGTGAAGTGAGTGGATCCTTTGGACTCACACTGAAGGAGAGAACTGATTCATTAAAATTCATTAAAGTTGTTCTCTAGAGGACATTCAAGATGTACTATATACTCTCCCCATACACAAGACACAGGCATACACACCTACCTCTGAGTTTGAGGCTAACTAGTCTACATAGTGAGTTGCAGGTCATCTAGGACTGCATAAATAGAGGAAAAAAAGGTCCTTATTATAGCATTACGCATTTAGAAGGGATATCAGTTATGACAGAATAACACCCTAGTTTCTGCAAACTTGATTCTCTCAGGTTTGTGATACTTTATTTTGCTACTTCTAGGTCTAGTAGTTGTTTTGTATCCAGTGATCATATCACATTTCTGTTTCCAGGTGATTGGCCTTCATTTTCTCTGTACTGGTCATTAAACCTAGGGCTTTGTGCACGCTATGCAAGCAGTTAATTACTACTAAGCCATCCCTAGCTCTGTTTTCACATTTTATTCTGCTGTGCGCTCTCACTAATTTGTGTAGGCTGGCCCTGAGATTACTCTGTAACCCAGGCAGGCCTTGAATTTGAGATCATTCTGCCTTGCCCTCCCTAGTAGCTGAGATTGCAAGCTTATTCTGCCAGACCCAGACTCCATTTGCTTTTACAAAAACATAGAATGATTTGAGTACTTGTTAGTAAGAAACAAGGAAAAGAATTTTGTTGGGAAAGCCATTTTATAGACTCATTCAAGCATTAGTAGATACTCTGATAAATTACTTTTCTAACCAAAAAAGTAGACATTTCTAAATTTATAGCACAACTCCTAAAGACTTAAGTTGTTAAAATTTACTGTCTAGGTTTAATAAAATTTACTTCCTGTTATCCAGTTCTGTAAATTTTTCACAACTGCATTGTTAATGAAAGCAACACTTAAGTCAAAAGACGATTGTTTCTTCATCCCCTCAAATTTCTTATGAGTTCTTTTTTGCTTTGGTGTCATTTGTAGACACATCCTGCTATTACTATTAGCATGTAACTGTATTTAAAGGATGAATGTATTATTAGCATTGCCAGTGAATGAAGGCAAAAATAGATCCTTTCTTGCTAAATTTCCAAAGTAACAAATTCAGCTTGTGGATTGTTTTTAAGCTAAACTCCATGTGTTAGGACTCTGAATTTAACTCTTTATTATCTATTGTTAAAAACATCATGTATCTAGCACAGCTTTGAAGTTTGATATTTTAATTTTTAAATTGAATAAAATTGTTCAATTAAATTTGAAGGATTGTTTCATTTAGCATTTTTCAAAATATCAGAGTTTTAGCCTGGTATATTATATACTTGTAGATATTTTTACTATGTTGGAAACATACTGTTTATCATCATAGAGGTTTAATATGCAAACATAATTACATTTCAATTTTGTATTAAAATTGAAACTCCTAGATGAATCTTTTTAAACTGTTATAATAGATACAGAATATTACAAGGATACAATATTGTATCTATCCCATTTTAAGTTCTTTGTCTTTTTAGAACTGAAACTTGATAATTTAAAGTTACCTATGTTCTTTGGAGGCTGCCAGGAGAATTTGTAAGGTTGCTAAAATCTCTACCGTGTGCAATTTTGTCTCTGGACTTATGTATCTTATGATTTGACCAAGAGTGACAGGTTGCTGGAAACATCTTTAAATTTTCATTGGGTAATCTCCAAGTGTGTGTTTTTTAAGTCAACCCACGAGAATTCAGAGTTCTGTGATTATACAGGGTGGGGGTAAAAAAAGCAGGTCAGCTTTTGCTTTATAAGGGGCAACAGTTGTGCATTACTCTTTCATGTTTTATTTCTTTGTTATTGCCATCCTGTCCCTAATAATTCTCCCATTTCTTCTACTGCAGCCTATCTTCAGCCTTCAGCAGTAACAGCAATGGCAGTACCACTACCACCACCTCCTCCTCCACTTCCTTCTTCTCTAAGTTCTCTTGAAGTAGGAGATGCTTCAGGCTTACCACCACCTTATTCCTGTGATCCAAGTGGAAGTGACCTGCCCCAAGGTAGTGTATTTTGAGATTTGGTACAGGTTATTTAGGTTTGAGGTGGTTTTTGAATCTAGAATATTTTTTGGATAATTGATGGGTACAGAACTAAATGGGAGTGATTTGAGCATATAATTCTAAGTGATGAACAAGGAGTGACTGTGAGAATCTTGTCGATAGCTGGATTGAATCTTGACTGTTCCTCTGCACCCCTCTTGTAACTCCATGTCTTTCCTGACAAACGAATACCTTGTTTTTTTCTCAAGTATTTTATTTTAAATTGGGATTTAATGTTAAAAGCTTTCTTCTATTTCTTAAATTCTTTGCCCAAGTGTATGAAATTGTTAGCTTTTTGATACTTGTTATACCAACTGAATTTTGAGGATGGGGAGAAAACTTCTATTCATCTGATCTGCTTTGAATATCAACCACATATTTCTGCTTCCTTAAACAACCAGCAGTGATTTTTTCCATTGGAAGATCTTTGTTGCCCTGAGTTTGGTAGTATTACTCAAAGAGAATTGTAGTTGAAAGTTGTTAGCAGCTTGCTTATATTTTCTTGCTTACAATATTTTCCTGATTTTTTTTTTCTAGCTGCTGCTTTTTCCCCCAAGTTCTTTCCAGCCCCTGAACTAGTTAAGATTTTCTCCAACTCTGTTCTGTTCTTTTTCCATACAGTATGTCTTTGTAGTCTATTCTAAATCTAGCTAGCCTTTGCTCAGAAATTTTGGTTCTTACTAGACATTTTCACTTAGCTTTTTGACTTTCAAACGTAAATGATCTCTAATGAAATTCCTCATCTTTTTCCTCTTGTCTTTCACCAGTCAACACAAAACATTTATTCCTCTTCTTGGTTTCATATTTTGTAAGTATTATTGTTGTTTCTACCTAATTTAACCCAGTATCTAAATCCTGACTCCTTTATTCTGTCCACCTTTTCGCCCAAGTAGTATTCAACCATCACATAATGTTGATTTTCTATTTTTCTAGCATATTGTTGTGAATATAGCCAGATAAACATTGTTTTTTTTTAACTGATAGTATCATTACCAGCAAGATTATGTTGTTTGTATTGTTTTATCACATATTTGCTCATTGTTCCTTTTGTCCATGTGACTGGAAATTAACCCATCTTGTTTTTGATAGCTTTAAAGGTAAATTGTATTTATTAGTAGACCTCCCAAACCATAAAGGATAATGAAAATGAGTATATATACACAAGGGAATATTTTTCACGTATACATAAAAGACAAAATCCTCTCATTTGTGGATTAATCTAGAAGGCTTACACAGTATTTGGTAAAATAAGCCAGGTACTAAATGACACATATTACATGTCTCAACTTACTTGAGAAGTGTGAAAACATGCTTTTTTCTCATAGAAATACAAAATAGGATATTAATCCCTAGATGTTTAGAAGAATATACGAGGATAAATTAAGAAAGATTGGTCATTAGGTACAGAATTACATATATATGAGGACTATGTTTTGGTGCTGTATTTGCACAGTAGGATGTATATATTATATATTTCAAAATAAATAAGAAAAGATTTTAAATGTTCTTCCCACAAGGGAATGGTGAATATTTGTAATGAAGACTATGTTTATTTACTCTGGGTGGGTGGTGGCACACATTTTTAAACCTAGCACTCAACACGCTTTAATCCCAACACTCAGGAGGCAGAGGCAGGTGGATGTGGATCTCTGTGACTTTGAGGCCAGTCTGGTCTACAGAGTGAGTTCCACACAGCCTCCAAAGCAAAGCAGAAACCCTCTTTTGAAAAACAAAACAAAATAGAATGTTTAATTAAACATATTTTATCACTGTACAATAATTTAATTATAGTACAATGTATTCATGTCTTGAAAGATTCTGTAATTTGTTAATATTTGTACTCATGTATTCATTACAACACAAAATCAAAAGTTATCAAGTTATCTATGTAGCTCATTACCAATTGAGTTGTAAAGTATTGTCATTGTCTCAACACTTTGGTTTTTTTATTAATTTCTTTTGGGTTAAACAATTTTTTTCCTGAATGTGCATATTTGTGTATGTGCAGGCCAGATAACAGCCTCTGTGGTTCCTCAGACATTCTTTTGTTTCTCTTGAGATGGTATATGATCGCCGAAGAACTTAGCAAGTAGGTTAACCCAGTTCCTGCCCCAGTTTTTCCAGTGCTGAGGTGACAACTGTGCATTATCATGCCTAGCATTTTGTACATGAGTTCTGGGGTTTGGATTTATGCCTTTATGCCATGGCAGATACTTACTTCCCTTGTACTGTCATCCCACAATTTACTTATGTCACCTCCCTGTCTTTCCCCTGGCGCATTTTCATTTTTTCCCAGATATCATTGCTTGGCTATTTTGTTTTCTATCATAGATTAGTTTTACATATAAATGTAATCAGTACAGTGTGTAACTTGTACAGTGCTTCTTAAACTGTGCGTAAGTGTTTGAGTTCATCTATGTTCTTTAGGGATTCACTTGGTTTTTTTTTTCTATGATTAGTATTTAAATTGAATATTCCAGTTCTCTTTTAAAACATATTTTATAAATTCTTTGAGAAATTCATAAAATGTCTTTTGAACATATTCATGCCCCTCAAGTTCTCTCCTTAGCACCTCTCAACCTTCCATCCCTTTCCACACAATCTTGAGATTTCTTTTTTCTTCTTTGCTCATAGAATTCAGTTTGTGTTACCTAAGCTGCTATTAGGATTGGAGCCTGCTCTGTAGTGTGGTAGCATATAACAGGGTTCACACCACTAAAAAAAAAAAACTATCCTCCTCCTAGAAGCTATTAGTACTATTAGCCTCAAAACTAGTGGTGGAATTACGTATCTATTTTCTCCTTTCTGTGCTGGGATTTTGTGCGGCTGGAACTATGAGCTTTTGTATCACCATACCATAATATAATGGATTTCATTGTGACATTTTTGAACTGTAAATTATTGTATTTTGACCATATTCACATTCCCACTATCATCCCCCATACTTGGTATCTTAACTGGTTCTTTTTTTTTCTAGATAGTTCCCTTCTGCTTTCCTGTCTTTTTATACATTTATATGTAGTTAAATCTAGATTCACATGAGACAATATGTGGTGATTTATTATTCCCAACCCATTATTTATTGTTTTCCTCACACCCTCATTTTAGAGCCCTCCTGTCATAATCACTTCTCTGGTACTTTGATATTTCATTTCCTAATTTTGTTCTTTTAGTGCATCAAATACTGTTGGTAGTAGGGTGTTAACCTTGGCATGAATAAATAAAGATAAAGAGTTCTAGGCTACGTGTGGTGACACACGCTTTTAATTCCAGGGAGGCAGAATCAGGTAGATCTCTTGCTTTTGAGGCCAGTCTGGTCTACAAGGGAGAGTTGCAGGAGAACCAGGGCTACACAGAAAAATGCTATCTTGAAATCCCTTCCCCCACAAAAAATAGAGTTCTAAAAGAAACCTTTAAAACTAGATTCTCCATATGAAAGGAAACATTTTCTAAGTCTGGCTTATTTCACATACTATCTGTAGTGCCATCTATTTTCCAATAGATGTAATGACTTTGTTATTGTTTATGGCTGAATTAGACTTGTGTATATATACCACCTTTTCTTTATCCATTCATTTATCATTAGATATTTCAGCTAGTTCCAGATTTTGGCCTTTGTGAATAATAGCATGTTTGTAAGGTTCATCCTTCTTTTGTATATAGGTACCAGTACTTCACACTATGTATAGTTGAATAACACTCATTGTATGGTTGTGTCACATTTGTTATCTATTAGTTGATGGGGATTTGGGTTGTTTTTACCTTTTGACTATTAATGATACTGCCATAAACATTGGTATGGTTTTTGTGTTCATGTTTATGTGTGCCAGAGAATTTACTTCCTGTTATTCTCATATTCTTTAACTTAAGCATCTGGCTTTATACCCCTATATATTAGTCAAAATCTAAACTGATTCTTTCAAAATTGCAATAAATGAATGCATTTCCGTAGGAAGGCTATAGCTTATGAAAGAGACATTTTCCACAAATTCATCTTGTTAGTGGAATTTGGGCTATGTTAATAATGGACCTAGGTCAGTCAGTTAAATACACTTATGGATACTATTAAAATACTCAGAATAGGGATGAAGATGTTGCTCAGTGGTATTATTTCTATTTAGTAATTCCAAGGCCTTGGGGTCCATTCCACACATTAAAATAATACAAACAAAAACAAGAATGTTGCGAACTTTCCCCCTTCTGCTGTACATCTGCTTTTGGTTAATTTATGAACTATTTGAGTTATATTCTTGGAGAAGTTTTATCATTTTTAGGCTTTACTTCATTTTCACCTGCCTTGGTTACTGTCCCCTCTTTGGAGTTCTGGTAGTAGTGTGTTATGATAAATCAAAACAAGGTGAGTATGCCAAGTTTCTTCAGTGGGCATCACTCCTCAGCATTAGTAGTGCAGCAGTTTGTACTGTGTAGTAGTGCTAGCAACTAAGGTCTGGTTGTAGTAAAAATTTTCAAGACAAGCAAAAAAATGCCTTTTCTAGCTATTTTCTTAGTAACAGAATGGAATTTTAATAGTATCAGTCTAATACTAAGAACAGGAATGAAATTTGTTTTGAGTGATTAAATCTTTTTTGGTTTTTCGAGACAGGGTTTCTCTGTGGCTTTGGAGCCTGTCCTGGAACCAGCTCTTGTAGACCAGGCTGGTCTCGAACTCACAGAGATCTGCCTGCCTCTGCCTCCTGAGTGCTGGGATTAAAGGCGGGTACCACCACCGCCCAGCGAGTGATTAAATCTTGTGTCACAAAATGATCATAGCTATGCCAAGTGAAAAAATAGTTTTTTAAAACAGAATTGAGAGTGGTGGTAGTGTGTGAGATGGCTATGACTATATCTACTTTAGTGATGTACAGGGAAATGCTTTTAAGTGATAATTTAAATTGCTTGTGTCAGTCTCATAAAATTCTTGTTTTGTTTTAGATATAAAAGTTTTGCAGTACTATTTCAATCTTGGATTGCAGGTAAGAATAATACTGTATCAAATAATAATCTTTTTTGAGAAATCAGATTTTTGAACTTTACAAGCCATACTCTGAATGTCTAATTCCTCTCAGGAAATCTCTGAAGATGATGTTGGTGAGTTTTCTTTAGCATGTCCTAGTTTGTCTTACTATGAAATAGTGTTCAGTTGAAGAGAGTGGAGACTAGTTTCTAAGCAACACAACTTCATATGTATTAGGTTATGCTTCATATTTAGCATTATATACCAGCCCTTCAGTGGTATATGCCCAGAATGAATGAGTGATTCATTGTTAATATTTTATTTCTATATTCTGTGTGAAAATCAGACTTAGTTCAAAAACATTTAAATAACCTTTTAAAGCACTAACTATAGATCTTGCCAAACACCTCCCTGAGTTTGAGAGATGTAGGTACTTGCGGAGCCAGGGATCATTTTTCCCCTTTAAGTATACTTCACTTCTAACTAATATAACCTATAACCAAATAGCATATTTCCTGATAATGATGCAGATGAGTATTTAGCAAATGACATTAAACTAATAGTCTCTTCAACATGTTTCAGTTAATTCATAGCCCATCGCTATAATTTCCCTGAGACTTTAGACATCAGCAGAAAACCTTCCTCCTTTAACATACATCTAAATTAAGAATAGTAGGGTTGGTATTTGTTCTTTGATACTATCTTTTTAAATGTAGTTTAAGACTTGATAAAGACAATTACTTGTCCCTTTAGTTATTACACTCATGTGGAAACTTTGATATATAATCCATAAGACTGAGGTATTTAAGAATAATTTTCCTAGCCAAGCATTATTGGTTCTACAGCCACAAGAAGCTGAGGTGGAAGGATCACTCCAGCTCAGGATTGCAAAGGTAGATTGAATAACGTGTAGAAACTCTTCTCAAAAAACAAACTACAACAACAGACAAAACCATCAACCAAACCAGGTGGTTGTAGTGTATTCCTTTCTAGGAGATGAATGATAGATAACATAATACTTTTTTCCTTATATTAAAAGTGATAGTGTTTTAGTGTTCATTACAGTATATTTGGAAACTTGTAAGGTACTAAGAAAAGGAGAATTAGTAATTTTGCTCAATCTTAGAGATTTTGAATTTTTATTTATTAAAAATCTGCATCATATTATGTAATTTTCTAATTTTTTATCTTAATTTGAGTACCTTTTGTCTTTTTAAAAACTATGTATTTCATGTATATGAGTGCTTTGTATGTTATGTCTGCACATCAGAGGAGGGCATTGAATCCCATTATAGATGATTGTGGGCTATTAAACTAAGGACCTTTGGAAGAGTAGTAAGTGCTCTCAACTGCTGAGCCATCTCTCCAGCCTGCTTTTTTTGTCTTTATATATTTGATAGCATGGCTTTTTGCCTGTGTAGTATTCTGCCATGGATAGATAATAATTATCTCAACTCCATATTGTTGAATACTTAGGTTTTTCAATAGTTTTTACTTTAAAAATAAGGCTACAAGTGATATCTTGTGTACAAGTCAGTTTATATGTTTGATTTCCATGATATGATTACCTAAACTTAATCCTAGATGTAAATATGAACCATAGGTGGTATAAATATGAGCTGTAGGTAGTGTAAATAATAGCTATAGTTGGTATAAATGTGAGCTATAGGTGGTGTAAAAGATCCATATCCGTTAGAAAAAAAAATTAAAAAAAAATATCCGATGTTACAACATCTGAGAATTGAGACCTGATTTCTTTAAGCTAGGAATTTTCCTACTTTAAGAATAGAGAACAATAAGGACTTTCAAGTTTTCAGTTGTACCTTTTCCTTCTTCAGTGCTATCATCATAACTACTGGCACTCCGTGGTCTATGTGCCACATGTGCAGCAGCAGCAGCTTCATGTAGAGAGTTATCCGGAGTGTACTGAGCAACCTCTTGTAGACCAAAGTGTTCCTCATTTGTACAGTGATGTAGTGAGAGCAGATGACACACAGGCAGGAGTATCAACAAATGGTGAGTATGAAATGAGATTGCTAGCAAGAAAGTCAGTTGGATCTTATTGTGTATAATTAGTTCGTCTTCAAATATTTCATTAAATCCATATGCTTTTAGACTATCAGTTCTGAAAATGTAATATGTAGATGCCTTGTGATCCTTGTGGCTCTTTGAAAGGATCCATGCACGAAGCCAGTAGTCTTTACAAATGATACTAAGAATTTATTTGTTCTTTCTCTTTGTGGTACTGTAAATTGACACAGGGCTTCATGCATTCCAGGCAGGAAGGAGTTCCACCAGAGTTGTAGCCCCATTTCATTCTTTGACTTTAAGTTACTTTCTATTGTTGTGAAGAGACACCATGACCAAGGCAACTTAAGAAAGAGTTTATTGGGAGCTTGCTTACAGTTCCAGAGTATTATTAGTCTGTGATCATCATGGCGTGGGGAACATGATCACAGTCATTCATGCATGGCACTGAAGCAGTAGCTAAGCACTTACATCTGATCCACCATCATGAGGCTCTGTCTCTGTGTGTGTGTGGGGGGGGGGTAACTCCAAGGAGGTCACACCTCTTAATCCCTCCTTAATAGTTCTAATAGCTCTACCAACTACTCAAATACATAACCCTATGGGGGCCATTCTCATTCAAACCTCCATATTGACTTGTGACATTTACATTCATGGTACTAAAATCAATGATGAATAAAACTGCTGGTACCATATCATGGCACTGGCACCAAGCTGTGCTAATAAATCAGTATGTTTATTACTACTATAGTTTGTATAAAATGTGGATTTTTTTGTTTCTTTCTTCGGAAAGGTTTATTTATAAAAGTCAATTTCATTCTTTCTTGATAATAGTATTTAGTTTTCTTCATGATAAATATAGGAACTAGTCATGAAACAATTCTATAAATTGAATGAAGTTTGATTTTATTTTCTAAGGTTTTTTTATGTATTTTCTGTAGATGAGTGTTTTGTCTGCATGTATGCCTGCCTGTACACAAGAAGATGGCATTGGATTTCATAGAAAGTTGTACGCCAATATGTGCTTGCAGGGAATAAAACTCATGACCTTTAGAAGAGCAAGCAGAGCAGCTAGTGATCTTTATGCTAAGCCACCACTCTCTTTTTAATGTGTTGCCCTGGACTTTTATTCTTGTTTGGTTTTTGATACAGGGTTTCACTGTGTAGCTCTAGCTGTCCTGGAACTTACTCTGTAGACCAAGCTTGCCTTGGACTCACAGAGATCTGCTTTCTTATGCCTCCTGAGTTCAGTGATTAAAGGCATGTGCCATCACTGCTTGGTACCCATGACTTTAAATGTGGTCTTTTTTCTTTTTTCTTTTTTTTTTTTTTTTGGTTTTTTGAGACAGGGTTTCTCTGTGGCTTTGGAGCCTGTCCTGGAACTAACTCTGTAGACCAGGCTGGCCTCAAACTCACAGAGATCCGCCTGCCTCTGCCTCCTGAGTGCTGGGATTAAAGGCTTTTGCCACCACCGCCCGGCTAAATGTGGTCTTAAACTCATGATCATCCTGCTTCCTTCTATTTTGGCAAATCCTTCCTGTATGTGTCACCACAATTGACAAGTTTGATTATTAACTTTAGGAAAAGTACTTGTATTGAGCTATTAGTGGGCTATTAACATGTAATATATATATATATATATATATTTTACCTTGAAAGAATGATAGACAAATGTGGTTGGCCTGACCAACATTTTCTCAAATGAAAATATGGGTCATTTTAGGGAAAAAAGCAGCTTGCTGAATTTACAGCGAAAGAAAATTGTTTGAAATAAAAATTAGAGGTTTTGCAAACTTGAACTTGTTATTATGAGTTTAACAGCTTTCTAGTAATCTAAAGCTCTTAGTAAGCCAGTAGGAGCTATTAGTGAATCTAGTTTCTTCTAAAGATTTGTTTCTATTTTTTCCAAGATCTTTGTTACTTGGTAAAAGTACTGAATTCCCAGTTATGAATAGATAATGTTAACCATCCTGATTTATTTGTATGTATAAGCTCGTGTGCATGCACCTTTTTAATTTGGAAGATTTCAGACACCTTGTAGAAACTATTATTCATAGCTAAAATGATCCTGCCAGGTGTGGTACTCTCCTTTAATTCCAGAACTGAGGAGGAGGCAGAGGTAGATGGATCTCTGAGTTGTGGGCTAGTCTGCTCTACCTAGCAAGTTCAGGACAGGCAGACTCTGTAGAGACCTTGTCTCAAAAGAACAACAAAAACAAAAACCAAGAATAAAGCATTCCTCCTTGCAGTTGCTGTTATCTTTTCATGTAGGGGCATTTTTTCTGAAGAGTTCAGAAGAGGGTGTCGTGGATCTTCTTTCTAGAACCGGAGTTACAAGTGGTTATGAGCTACCATGGTGGGTGTTGGGTATTGGACCCCAAGCTCTTTGGAAGAGCAACAAATGCCCTTAAGTACTGAGCCATCTCTCTGGCCTCTGTGATCTTTAAAAAATATTTGAATTACATTTATTTATTTGTGTGAGTGTGAATGTTTGTCTTCCTGTGTGTATGTGTGCATGCCATGATTCACATGCAGAGCTCAGAGGACAGCCCAAGAAAGGAGTCAGCTTCCTCTTATGTTGCTCACTAGCTTGTCAGACTTGTCAGCAAGCGTCCCCACCCATTGAGCAGCCTTGTTGACAGGTCTTGTGTTCTTTCTTATAATTAATAAGATATTTAATTTTTCTTGTTGAGTATTCATTTATATTTAGTTTCTACAATAGAGTGTATATATATATATATAATCTTTTTCATTTCAGATACTTTTCCCGTTGCTGATGCCGTACCTGTCCCTCATGGAGCAGTCTATTATCCAGTAATGGCAGATCCCTATGGGTCAGCTTTGCGAGGTTTTGATCCCTGCATTCCTGTGGCATCAGATTATCCTAGTGTTGCCATGTGGCATCCAGTTAGTGCAGCATATGGTGGTTCTGCCCAAATGCATGGTGCTATAAATTCTGGACCAGTTAGCTATATGCTTCTACCTAACACACCTCATTATATATCTCAGAATTGAGATTTGGCAATATGAAATATTCTTTGCTGCCATTTTTACTTTTATGGTTGATAAATGTCTTATTAGTTCTTAAGTGGTATAGGTGGAAAAATGTTGACTATTGTGTGTCTTTAAAATTATTTTACTTTTGAAGTAACATTTCTTTAAAACAAGGGCATATCACTTTGTTATGAATAAGAAAATTGAAATGAATGTACTTCTAGTGCCTATAATGAGCAATTTTATTGTAGGCAGTTTCCTGTTAGCCAGGTTGTGAACATTGTATTAACTGATGGTGCCAATTGCTAAAAGAAGGAAAACATACATCTTGTTTTTTTAAGATATGGTGCATCTTAATCGATTATTTGAAATTGATAATGTTTTCCACTTTTCAAGAAATTTAAGAGACAGAAAAAAACAAGAACCTATGCTCCTAGGTATTTGTTTGTATTAAATGAGATTTCTTTATGAATTGTCAGAACCGAATTGCAGCCTGATAAGAATTGGTTTTGAAAGCACATGGTGTTTTGCTTTACATTTGCCACATATGGTATTGTTTAATACTGGATTTACTAACTGTCCTACTGCACAGTATTATAGTGTCCTTTGCACAATTTGCAGTAAATAAAAACTAGCATTTAAAATTGCCAAAATGAGTGGAGTTTTCTTTTTGCAACAAAGAGGATACCAGATGGTTGATTGTTTCAACATGTTTCCGCTGACATTGAGGTTACAAAGAATGAATTTATTGCTTGAATTGGTGAGGAATAGTTGTAAGGCCACTTGAAATATTATTTAATTTCAGCTCCATATCTTTCTTTTCTCCTGAGAATGTTCTATTCAGGTTATTTTTTTTTTCAATTGAAATTATTTAGTTAGCCTAGAAAGTATTAGGTTTCCTTCTGGCATTTAAAAACATAATTTGTTTTTGTTGGTCCTCCTATTTCCGTCTTCTCTGCTGTCCTCTCCTGTCTCCCTGGCCCCTTATGCACTCCCACCTCAATAGTCTGCTTTTTTCTTTCGCAGCATATACATTCTTTTGTCTTTCTTCCCTTCCTCAACACTACTAATATTTTTAAGGCACAGTCAAGGTTTATTGAAGATATTTTAAAACAGATTTCTAAGAAAAAGGGAATGATGGACACACTAGAGCATGAATATGAGTTAGCATATTTCTGTTAGCCTTCTTAAGAAACTTTGGTTACTTGCTTTATTTTCTGTAAGCCAGCATTTGTTATGTCTTGGCACTTTGTGTTTCCAGGTATATACTCTCTCAAAGCATGCTTGTTTGTGACTGTCTGTGAGACATACTCCCTCATCCCTTTTAACCTCTGCCTTTTGTGTATCCAAACAAGTTTCCTATTGTCCAGCCCTCTGGAGCTTAATTTGTTTCAAGTACTTTGTTTACCAGACACATGGCAACAAAAATATTCTTTGATTACTACAAAAACTTGTTTACAAATAGTATTTTCTTTTAATTTTTAAGTTTCCTTTAAGGTGTGTGTGTTGGCTGAGTGTTGTTATCTATACACATGTCTAGGTTAGAGGATAACTTGTGGGAGTCCGTTCTTTTTTTCTAATCTGTGAGTTCCAGGGATTGAACTCATGGAGTCAAATTTGGCAACATGTGCTTTTATTCACTGAGTCCACGCATTGACTCTAAATAACATCTTGGTTTAAAGGTTAATTTTGCTTCTGAATAAATTTTAGCTTTCACTCTTGAGCTACGTTCCAGACCCAAGCCAAACTAAGCCAAAGCAAACAGAACAGCAAAATATTTGAGACATTAAGGCATGAGGTACTTAAACTGTGCCAGAATGGAATCCATTACAAAGAAGATACCTAGCCTCAGTCTCCTGTTCTCAGGATGATTGAACTAATGAGTTCCGAATGAACCGATGTATTAGAGTTCTACTTAATAATGGACACAGTACTAGTTGGGATTTTTGGTTTAGGTTCTGCAAGAAATAAATCCTTATGGCCGATTTTCATCATGAGGTATGCTTAGAGCTCATTATATAGTCACAGATAAGCAGGAGGCTCCTCTCTCCTTGCTGACAACTGACACCTGCTTGGAACTCTGAGAGTTGGCAAATTGCAGGCCAATTGTGTCCAAGCCTCCAATCAGAAAAGGGGTTAATCTCAAGCCCCAGGTTATTCATTAGATAAAGCTCTACTTTCTTAACCAATAGGATGGAGAATGTGGGAAGAGGATTATGCTAGAAGAATGAAAAGGTTGCCATTCTGGAGTAGCAGCGTTTGGGAAAATGGGCCAGTATTTCTCGCAATAAGGATTTTAAGAACTACTATCTCATGCCAAATCATTACACCAGCCACTTTTGCCCATTATTTATGCTGGTATCCTTTTCTGTGGAATTGTATTTTAGAAACACTTGCCTGGTTCAGACTGGTCCCTGCATCCTTGTGTGATTGGGTGAGAAATTTCTCTCACTTTTGTATTTTCAGATACCTAATATATAACAGGCACCCAGACCTTAGCACAACTGATGCCATGTTGGAGACACCAAGGCAGCATTATGACCTAAGAGCCCAGCACATGGACCCCAACACCTGCCAAAATGAGAACAAAGACCTAATCTATCTTAACATTGTTCTGGCGAATTCCCTGCATGTACCAATCTTCCTGTTTTGGCTTCTTTAGCTGTTTATTCTTGCCAATTGAAGTTTGTCGACTTCAGGACATTTTTTTTGTCCTGAAAAAAATACAAGAAAAATATAAGGCTATATGATTTGGGCAAGTTTCCTGTGTAGTCCACTGGCCAGGGAATAAAGACTTTATTGACATAAAAACAAAAAACTATTAAGACGTTCTTGCTACTCTCTTGTTAGAGCTTTTGTTCTTGCTCTTTCTTGGTAAAACTACAGTGGCATCTGAAACCTTCAATAAAGGAAATCAGATGAGAACTAAGCAAAGTTGTACACACCTGCAATTCCAGCAATCAAGTGCTGGACAAAGGATCAGTGGTTTATAGGCCGGACTCAGTCATATAGTTATAGTCCAGTGTGGATGACCCAAGGAAGACCCTAAAGCAAATAAAAAGTCAGATGATGGAACACTGGTTCATGTAACATAAAGTAACCATTCTCTGATGTTTTTGAGTGTCCCAACACTTCTAAACTAATACAGCAAGTCAGTTCATCTGTCATTGTTTCACTAAGCATTTTGAGAATAGGGGTCAAGGATTTATTTGGTTATGAAGTGATCACTTCTGTCATAGGTTTTCTGTTGTATGCTTTTATTATTGCAAACTTGTAAGTTGTTGCAGTTGGGGAATATTTTCAGGTGTGTGACTTGTTTACACTACATTTTACTTTATGAAGCTATGTTACTGTGTTTAAAACACCTGATGGTCCTAAATAAAGAACTGAACGGCCAATAGTGAGGCAGGAGCAGGGATGGGGGAGGGGCTAGCAGGCAGAGAGTATCAATAGAAGGAGAAATTTGGGAGGAGAGAGAATGAAGAAGGAGAGAACAACGGGAGGAAAACATCAGGCCACCCACCCAGCTACACAGCAAGACACAGAGAAAGAAGCAAAAGATACATAGTAAAAGAGGTCCAGATTGGGGGGAGGGGGAAACAAAACTTCTAAACAAGTTTCAGTGTGTTTTACAATGTGCTTAGGCTAAAGAAAATGGGTATAGGCAGTCATAGGAAGAAATAAATAGATTAAAAATAATGAAGGTAAAGTCTTTAAAGAGACAGTACAAGTAATGTAAAAGAAAAAAAGCCATGTAAAGATGGGAAACATAGGGAGTCTGGATCCTGTATGTTACTGTGTTCATTTTGAATTTTTTGATTGCTGAAAAGCAAAGGACAGCTGCTGAGAGACCTGGAATTGAAAGAGGCTGTTGAAATAAACCAGCCTAGATATTTTAAGAATGCCTCAACATAAATAAATGGAAATCAAAAATCCTTCAGAGAAGAGGTTTTGCTTTTTTTTTTTTTTTTGAAAACAAGAGGTTGTGGATTCATTGCTGGTTGATATGGATCCAGTTTGATCTGGGGAGAACTCCTGAAACTTGACAGGTGATAGCTATCGACAAAGGTTATAAATGGTCTTTCCAACTTGGCCAATATCTCAAATTCTCTTTTTGGGATCCTAAAAGTACTTTGCCCACCCCAGGAAGCAGTCTAGAGAATACAACATCCACATTCCCCAGAGAAAAAGGGGTGTGGGTGGTCTTTGCCTATTTTGTGCATCATGGATGTTTGTAATATTTAGGCTAATGTAGAAATATAGGATAAAATATATATCTCAAATATTTTGCATTGGCATGGATTTTGGTATATGGGTACAAACTCAATTTTGTTACACTGTTGAAATTTGTTACACTGTATATGTTTTTCCTCTTGTTTAAAGGACTTTTGTATATTGATACAAATTTAAGGTAATTTTTGTTATAGCATATGGTTTCTACTCTTTAAAGGATTTTTCATATGTTGATAAATATTTAAGGTTATTTTGTTACAGCGTATTGTATATGTGTTTCTGCTCTTTAAAGGATTTTTGTATGTTGATAAGTATATAAGGTTACTTTTGTTACAATATATTGTATATATGTTTCTGCTCTTGTTTAAGGTATTGTACCTAGGTAGTTCATTTAAAAATGTAAAGTAAAATTCTAGTTTTTGAAAACTATCATTATGAACTATTTAGGATAATAAACACAGGTCAGTAGTTATTCATCTATAACAATCAAATTTGTAGATATGTGCTAGGTATGCTTTCCAGATCATATACATAGTTTGATTTTAGATTGATGACCTTCAAACCTTTCAAAGATCTACAGTATATGGCATTTTAAATGTTTTTTAATTTAAGCTTTTTCATCTCAATGAGACATATCTGCTTCTGACAGCACCAATTCACTTCAGCGATGATGGGCATTGAAGAAACTCCTTTTGGAGTTTGCTGTCATTGTGGCAAAATTAGCCATTTGGGCAAGAAGCTGCTCTTGCTTGGACTGCTTGACAGTATGTTATATAAACTGGACATGCAGGACCCACAGGAAAGGGACCACCAGTGAACTTTGCCGGACTGAAAATGGTGGGATGATACTCAGGGTTTCTGACTCACAGAAGAAACTGTCAAGACATTCTGCAGGACACAAAGGAAAGTGACTGAAAAACTGCCAATATAGGTGGGACAATCTGTCAAATTTCCTGCTTCATTGAAAAGTCTGCGAGATTGTATCGGCCTATAGGCTGAAGATGACCCCAACTATGCCAAGGAACTTTGGGTGACTGTCCAGGCAGTCAGATGTCTGCGTCATTTCTAGACTTTTTAGAAGTAGTCTGCAATCCATTTTTGTTTATTTAAGTAATATTACTTTCTTCTGTTGCCTTTAATGGAGTTGAAGACTAGATAGCTATAGTTTCAGTTTTCATACCTTTGATAGAAAGTTAATTAGGTATAAAATTTTGGACTTACTGAGATGGAATAGATTATGGGAGTATTTTCTTTACATTTACCAGACACAAATGAATTGGAATTAAGTACATTGTGCATGTAATCTTCAATTGTTCTTATTGTATCCAGTCTTACTATGTTAAGGTTAAAACTTCATTTTTGTTTAGAAAGAAAAGAAAGGAAAATGTTGGAAATACTATTTTAAGGTGTGTGACTTGTTTATGCTGCATTTGTTTTAACTGTGAAGCTGTGATGGTCCTAATAAAGAGCTGAATGGTCAATAGCTATGCAGAAGCAAGGATAGGCGGGGCTGGCAGGCAGAGAGTATAAATAGAAGGAGAAACGAAGAGAAGAGCAACAAGAGAACAAGGAGAGGAGGAAACTAGGGGCCAGCTACTGAGCCAGCCACAAGTAAGAAGGAAAATAAGATATACAGAAGAAGATAAATGCCCAGAAGGAAAAGGTAGTGAAGAAAATTTGAGATAAGAAAAGCTGGCTAGAAACAAGCCAAAGTATGACTGGGCATTCATAATTAAGAAATGATTAAGCTTCTGTGTATGATTTATTTGGGAGCTAGGTGGTGGGCCCCTCAAAAAGCTAAAAGAGTGAAAACATTATACAACATATTCCAGTCATTTTTTTTTTCTTGTTGTTAGGCTGCAGTAGGGTTAGAGTAACCTGTGTTGCTGCACAAGTCTGGAGTAGTTACCGAAGATAACTATCAGAAAGGAAACAAATAACTTGGTAATTTAAAAACTCAAAAACAGCAGAAACACTGGCAGGCTACATTTTTAGGTAGTTATAGGTATATTTATCCCTGTCTGTGCACGCATGTGGAGGCTTGAAATATGACTTCTGGTAGTACTTTTCAGAAACTATCTCCTTACTTTCTTTTGAGACAGTCTTGGGGACATGGGACTCAATAATTAGGCTAGGCTGGCTGGTTGGCCAGGGATCAGTCTGTCTCCACCTTCTTGGAAAAGGAAATGTACACTACCATATCTGGCTCATTACATGGGTGCTTGAGAATCAAAGTCAGATCCTCAAGCTTCCCTGGCAAGCACTTTGCTGATGGAGCTTTCCCAAGCCCTAACTTTTACATTTTACCTCTTTAGTTGTGCTTGACACTAAAAAAGCTGATCTCCTCTTTAGTGTTAACCAAGTAGCAATTTTTGAATTATTGGGAGGAGATATAAAAGTTTGGGACTTCTTTTCCGATTAAATCTGGTTATGCTAAAGGCAGAAATTTAAGTAGTTTCCACAGCAAGAAAAAGGATTCATTTTAAGCTGTGTGCATTTATTCTCAAAACTAATTGTCTCTCTCCTTAATTAAGAGCAGATGAAAATATTCTATTTTACTGTTGAAATTTAAGAATTGTAAGTGTCAAACGTTTCATTTTCTTAGAGTCTATAATCAAGGCATAATCATTTAATTATCTGGATAAAAATATAAGCAAACAAATTATATTTTAATTTGAATACTAGACTTTCAAAACTTAATTCAGATGTAAATCTATATGAATAACAAAATAATGTGTTGGGGAGGGTGGTAGGGCTTGAACTGAATCTTGGCTTTCTTTTCTTACTGTGGGGCAGATTTAGTCCATTGCACATGATACATCTTTGAAGCATTTTCTTTTCCTCTTACAATAAAAGTTTAAGAATGTAAGAGAACTAATGTAGTGAAACACAGTCTCCTGTTCCCACCCACCCCCAGCTTATAGAATATTGGATGTTGATGGAAGCAACTTGATTTAGAATACATACATGTCTTTAGCTGAACTATCAAGGAGTTTTCCTCACAGGACTTGTCAGGAACATGTGGAAAATGTAGTTTCAGGAAAAGATGCACTCAAGCTTAGGTAACTACTGTTTGCTAAATCTACGTTGGAGTTAAAGCTTAGGTCCACTGTATTTACTATTCTCTACTTTCACCTTGTGCTAGAAAAGTTTCATAATGAAACAATGCCTTGGTGACTTCAGAAGTTAGTAAGAGTTCAGAGTTGTAATGTTTCTATTTCTGTTGTCTTGCTTGGTTTGAAGAGAAAGAACAAAGTTGGTGCGCAGGGTACTGTGAAGGATCTGGGAGGAATTGGGGTAGGGAACCATGATCAAAATGTATTGTATGGAAAAGTCTTTATCAATTAAAAAGTCTTAAATATTGAAAATAACTAAGATTTTAGAGTAGTTATAAGGTCCAGACAGATCTTGCCAAGATATCTAGGAGGTTGGGGAAGCCTATCAATAGTTAATTAAGTCTTCAAAATTTGGACTTCTCAAGGATATTCACTAGCTCTGCGTAAGGCTACTTTTGTGAAGTACATGGTCAAAATTTGTAGTTGAAATTAATTGAGGTGAGTGGACCATTTTAGGTTTTACGATTTCAACCCTTAATAGTAATGGCCTTTTACATATTGAAATAATATTGATTCTCAGTCATACTTTTCAAAGTATTTTGTACTACAATAGTCTGTTAGTGTTTTCTGCTGGTTAAATTATAGTGTGAAACCCAATGCTGTCCATCAACATTTATTAATAGGTATAAATGGTTACACTGGAAAAGGAGGAACAAAACATCTTATTTCTAAGTAGCCATACATTTTGTGGGAGGGGAAGTAAATGCTTTATTTTCTTTATACTGGAGCTAAAAACACACAAAATTATTATATAAGATTCTTTTTCACACATTTCAGGTTTACACTAACTTTGCACTTGTTACAGAAAATATCTAAATAAAAGTAATTACTCAGAGGTTTTAGCTTTTAAAATAATCTGCAGAGTCAAAATACCATTTGTACAAACACTGAAATTTTTTCTTTCATAAATTAAACTCAGGAGATATAATTAGAACCTTAATTTTGACACAAACATTTTCTATATGATGATGTGCGAGGGATCACTGACTACACTGAGAAAATTTATTAAGCATAGCCTCTATTTTCTCTAGTTTTTCTCTCTCCTGTCATTAAGTCTGTAGCTCCAAATTGCATTCACTATTTTGACTAGGAAGAAATTCTCTATCCCCATTTTGTAAAGAACTCAAGAAACAGAATCTGTAAGCAGTTAAAATATTTCTCTCTTGATTATTACCTCTAGTATACACATGAAAAGCAATGAAAACATCCATTTATTTTCCTCAGAAAGGTTGTACTTAGTCTTATCTGAACCGAAATGATCTGGACAAGGTCTGTTACTGTTGTACCATTGAAATAAGAGACCATGGTCATACTGTGTTTAAAGATGGGATTCAAATAGTTAAGTCTAAACTTAGTACTTTAGGAAAATCTATTCCCTTTAATATTAAATAAACTAATGCGGTTGATGGCCTGGGTTTAGAACTCTCCTTGTGTACCCATACTAGCATTGAATTTTAGTGCCATTGCTTGTAGAATTCATGAAAAACATTTAAATTCTGACTGCTTCTCCTTACAGTTGTCACTTGTTCGACTACAGGCAACTAAGTGTCTTGGTTGTGGAAGTGTAGTGCTATGTGATTGATGAAGCTGTATTTTAAATAAAATGATTAGATCTTGTATGGAAGCACCTACTTTGGGCATTGTATTTTTCAGATGACCTGGGAATTCAGCTAGCTGCTTTCGTATTTCTATTTGAGCCTCATCTCACTACATCTGCTGCTATGAATGTTAGTTCAAAATTCTACCTTCCATTTTTTTTCCTGTAGAATCTTCAGCGTTTTTTTTTTGTTGTTGTTTGTTTGCCTTTCCTGTTACTCCTTCTTGCTAACAACCTACTTGCCAGAACCTGTACACAATAAAATGTTTCTTTTGGATTACCTAAGATTTAGAACATAAGTTCTGAGTTTGTTTAGATCATAGGCCACAGGAACTCTTGATGTACTTCGTTATTCAAACACCAGGATTTCAGGGGTTAAATCTTGATTGTCCCATAATTTGTGGTGATTCTCTACTTAAGTATGTTGTCCTTTAAATTTTTCTTAGGAAGCACCATATTTATTTTTGTAAAGCTGCCTCTACTCCAAGCATGCTGAAAGTTGATTTTAAGTTGCAAAGGGTAACAAAGCATCTTGGGAAGTAATAGAATGCATTTTGATTAACTGGTTCTAGGTATGTACACACTGAAAACTCACCAATGTACCTGTTGTAATTACAGTACTTGAATGGTTACTTTTTTTTTTAACCAAGTAAGTACTTTGGTTTGTTACCCTTCATTCAATCATTTTGAACCAAACTTATTTTTGAATATTTCTAAAAAATCACATCTCATATAATCATGATTTTGTGTTATTAGGTTATTCGGAGAATGTCTAAAATATGGTAACTAATGGTAGCATTATTATAATACGGGTACAGTGTAGGCTCTTATAAAATTTTTTTGCCTCCAAGACAGGGTTTCTCTGTGTGTCTGAGCTGTTCTGGAACTTGCTCTGTAGACCTGTGAGGCCTCGAATTCTGAGATCTGCCTGCTTGGGTTGGGATTAAAGGTGTGCACCCCACCACCTGGCAGGTGCAGATATTTTTGACTTGTTTGGTGGATGTCATTCATTTGGATGCATAAGTTCTGGCAAGTTTAGAAAACTCATTTGCAATCATAGGTTTTATTCTTACTATAACTTTTATGGGGCTAAATGGGACAGATGTGTAATCTGGTTTTCTTTCCATTTGTACCATCCCTAGTTATCTCTTACTTCTTCATAAAGCTGTAGCAGACTCATTTCTGTGATAAAATTAAGTCAGTCCTCCATATTTGGAAAGGCAATCTGTAACACTGCAGTTTCAAATAATAGTCTGAGTATGGGTTATGCCTGATGACTTAAGAATACAGTGATCCCACATGAGAAACTACCGATTTCTGAAATTAAGCTCTAATATTCAAAATTTGAAAAGAGATTTCCAGAATTTTCACATTGTTGAGTTTCTAGATTTTGTTGGAGAAAAGACTGATGTGAATATTTTCATCTAAAAATGATACGTTTGGGGGAATCAAACCTAGGATCTTGATCATGCTAGGTGAGGGCTCTTATTAACTCACCCAGCAATAAAACACCACTCTACTCTGTGTGTGTGTGTGTGTGTCTGTGTGTGTGTCTGTGTGTCTGTGTGTGTGTGTGTGTGTGTGTGTCTGTGTGTCTGTGTCTGTAAGGGCTGGAATTCCTTGGAGTTGTAGTTACTCTTGTGAGGTACTGATGTGTGTTGGGAACTGAACTCTGCTCCTCTGGAAGACAAGCAAATGCTCTTAACCATTGAGCCATCTCTGTAGCCTCAGAATCCACAATTTATCTCAGTTTGATCATCTTAAGAGTTCAACAATTTGATGATTTATTCTTATTTGTAGTGCTTAACCACACTTCTTTTCCTTTGGGAGCTTTTGTTTCTTTTCTATCACTTTTAAGAACCCTCATAAAATCCTCAAGTGCCCTTTCTGCCTTCTTTTTCAAGGGTCTCTTGTGAGGGTTGCATGAGACTGAAAATTTGTCTAGAGGGCTTCTAGATTGGAAGGCAGTTAGGGATACATTGAAGTTCATTGGAAAAGACACAAAATTCACAGCCCGTCTTAATCTACTTGCCAAAAGGCACACTTTGATCTATTCTTTTAAGTACCAATGAGAAAAGTGTCATCTGTGTCATGTGTATGTGTGCATACCTGCATGAAATGAGGTAATGAGGGTAGAGCTCCTGTCCTGAAACCCACTAAAGTCTGCTGCAAATGGGTGAAAATTGCCCTTCACTGGAGGCGGCTTTTACTTACTAATTGAGTTCCTTTTGCTTCTATTAAGTGATTTAGAGTTGTAAGGAAGGCATTTTTAGAGGCGTCAGGAGAGGATAGATATGTAGGAGCTGATTACAAGGATCCATAGTCAGCTGTCAACAGGTGAATAAAGAAAATATGCTATGTACAATGGGGTTTTACCCATTCATAAAGAATGAAATTAATATCATTGGCATGGAAATGCATGGAACTGGAGATCATGTTAAGCAAAATGAGCCTTGCACACATAGATAACTAGCATGTGTTTACTTTCATGTGTGGAATTTATATTTAAGACATATCCAGCTGGGTGGT
Organism: Ondatra zibethicus; assembly: GCA_004026605.1. Taxonomy (NCBI): domain Eukaryota; kingdom Metazoa; phylum Chordata; class Mammalia; order Rodentia; family Cricetidae; genus Ondatra; species Ondatra zibethicus. Next base: position 75,817 of record PVIU01008391.1, read on the forward strand.
GGTGGCGCACGCCTTTAATCCCAACACTTGGGAGGCAGAGGCAGGCGGATCTCTGTGAGTTCGAGGCTAGCCTGGTCTTCAAGAGCTCGTTCCAGGACAGGCTCCAAAGCAACACAGAGAAACCCTGTCTCGAAAAACAAAAACCAAAAAGAAAAAGACATATCCACAAATTCAAGTAAAATGCCTATTTGGGGAAAGAAAAGGAGGGAGAGGGACAAGAGGGAAATGTGAATAAAATACATGACACTTAAGTAGAAAATGTCAAAGTAAAACCCATCATAATATATAATGAATATATACTACTAATTATGAAAGGCAGTGAGCTTTTTCTCCTACTACAGAAATTGTCTGCCATTCATTTGTGTAGTTACAGGAACCTTTCCTAGAGCTTTTAAAACTTTCCCCGACAGGTTAAGAGAAAATAACAACAAAAAGTTTAGGCTACAATAGGGCATTCTACTAAACTTGAGTTTAAATATTGTAGTTTTGAATGTGTTTATGTTTCTCAAGTACCACAATCACAATCACTGATGCTATTCTTTTAGAAAAGCAGAGTGCAGATCAACAAACTTAAAAAAAAATCAATTCTGAGCTTGAAGATAACATAGCACCTTAGCTTGTTTCCTGTATCATTCCAATACTCTATTTTTAAAAAGTAAAACTCCAAGGCCACCTACTAGAGTCTTCTCTGAACCACCAAACAGCATATTGGGGGAACTTCTTAGCTTACATGGCAGCATTATGAATTGTAATGTCTTATGTATTCAATAAATATATGCACTTTCTTTTGCCAAAGATTATATATTTCTTGGGTTAGTTATCTTAAAAAGAACTTGAAGTAAATTGTTTGGTGTGTGTGTGTGTCCGCGCGTGTGTGCGTGCATGTGCGTGCATGCGTGCACATGTGCATGGACTTGTATTTCTGAGATGTTTCTGAGATAAGGTCTTACTATATAGTCCAGGTTGCCCTCAAATTGGTCGATGACTTTGAGTTTAGAATCTTCCCCTGTTTCTGCGCTTCACTGAACTTGACATGAAGAATGGAAGTACTTTAACAATGATATAATTTCTGATATAATTCAGACTTTTTTGTATGTTTACCTTAATTATTATTAAGAAGACTTTAATTATGGTATCAGACAAATAAACCCAAGGTACCTAGAAGTTAGCAGAAAGCTTACTGTAATGGAAGTAAGTCATGGTGTTATTGTTTCATGTAATTAATAAGTGGTTCTTGTATTTTTAGTTATTTTTACTTTGCAACAGTGCATTTTTAATTTACATTTAAGTGCAGTTTTGGAGTTCACAGTATTTTAGAAAAATGAAAACAATGGGTATCTGTATAGAGGGCATTTTATTTGAACATTTACATATAACATTTGTATGCTAGACAATGTTTCTATAATCTAGAAAATTTGGGTTTATTGACCAACTTGGTGCCCTTTTCTGGATACCACGGTACCACTTTTATTTTTTTAAACTTTTTTATTTATAAATATGAGGATGGAATCCAGTTGATCCTCTCTTCATCTCTACAGTTCTTCTCTCTCTCTCTTTCTCTCTGCCATATAAATTTTCTCTCAAGTTGCCTTTATACCTTTTCAGGAGTGAAAAGACATGCTTAAGAATTCTTATTTCAAATCCTCTCCCTTTAAAACTGATTTATTATTTTTATTTTATGTGTGTATATGTTTTGTCTGCATATAAGTCTGTGTATTACGTGTATGCTTGCTGCCTTCAGAGTCCAGAAGAGGGCATCAGATGCCCTGGAAATGGAGTTACAGATTGAGCTGTCCTGTGGGTGCTGGGAATAAAATCTGGGTTCTCTATTAGAGCAAGTGCTTTTAAGCGCTGAGCCATCTCTCCAACCCTCTACCTTTTTTTATTGGTACCAGGAACAGAACTCAGGACTGACTGTTAGGAAAGTTCTTCATCCCTGAAATGCTTTTAAACTGTAACTGATTGACAGGGTAGAAAGATGTTAATAAAAATGTTGCTATCACCAACATGAAACTTCAGATAATCACTGTTTAGTTGCAGCCTTTATCCTAAATGAGGCCTCAACATAGCTAGTGAAGTCTTAAGCCCAAGGCACAAAGATGATAACGCTAAGGAGATCTGGAATGGAATGTGTTCCCAAGAATATGGCACTAGTGTCTTTCAACAGGAGAGAATGGCTGTTGTAATGTCCTTTCCCTCTCTCCAGAACATAACTGAGAGAAGACTGCTTTGGAACATGATTTGATGGCTTTCTACTGATTTGACCATTAGAACAGTTACACATAGATTGTTAATAGTCCATACATTTGTGAGAAAAATGTTTTTACTATATGCTTATATATTGGCTTTGTTGTTGGTGGTGTGAGTTATGGTTATAGTAGGTTAATTTATCATTAAGAATAAATTTTACAGTTGGAAATGTTGAAATTACTTTAGAACTCTTCCTTTTAGAAAGTAATCGGCCTCAGTATTGGAGCTATTTGTGATAGTCCCTCAGTAAAGTAGGGCAGCAGTTGGATTTGAATATATGAGCACTTCAGATAAGACTAAGATTATTTTGGAACAGCCCCTTGCCAAATGTGTGTTGGTTCATTTTGCTCTTGTAATTCCTTTTTCTGTGTACCTGAGTTGGATTCAGCACCACTTCCTGCCTCCCTTGTCCGTGATTTAGCTCATTTCCACATGAAACAGTTTTACCATCCTTCACCAATACTAGGGATAGAGGTGGAAAATCAGTTTAACATAAACTACACTGTCAAAAGCAAGTTTACAGACACATTTACATTAACAATTCCTCATTTCACGCCCAGCAGACATTACACAAGAATGTAGATGGATTCTTGTTGGTGTTGACATTTAAAAAAGAACAGGTGATGCCCAATGAATAGTTTTACTTTTCTGCCATATAAATTGTTAATCTCCACAAGCAACACATATGATGGTAAAACTATGCTTGCTCAGCAGGCCATTGTTTAGTGGCTATCAATCCTAAGATGGCTACCATATGCATCCTAACTTCATTTTAACTTGTGTTGTAATTAAGTACTCCTGGACTATGGGAAAGAGTTTGAATGTGTAAATGTAGCTTTCTTTGAAGGCAGAATTGAGTTCTACGAATCCACTAGGATTATTACATTATATCTCTAACAGTTCACACATGCAGATGCCACTGTCCCCCAGTGGATATTTCAACTGCAACCTGAATTAGGTTATCTGAACCTAAAATTGTGTCTGCTAGGTTTTCTTTCCAGAAAGCAATTAATTAAATTGAGGTGCCGTTCCCCCCCCATATTTAAACACCTCAGTAAAATGTTATTTTTCTGATAAAAAATATTTCAAATCCAGTCTTTAATCTTAGAAATGCCTTTATATCAATGATGATTAAAACTATCCACAGTAGATAGGACCCTATAAATATACCCACTAATTATATTTTTTCTTGCCAATGTTTGAGCTGTAGTAACTATTGGTTAGAATGCAGTAGAAGATTTTTTTTTTTTTGGAAAAAAGTACACATCCTAAATACTATGATACTCTCAAAATTTAAAATACATAAGTTAACCAAAATATACAAACACGGGAAAGCAAAGCAGCTAAATTATTAGCTATGACACACGCTGTAGAGTAAATATCTCATTGGCACACATTAAGAAACTAACACATCTTTAAGAAACGAAACCTCAACAGTCCCCACAATTAGAAGTTATAGTGTCTTAAAACAAAACAGAAAGGCCAGGTCTACCTAGAAACCACAAGCTGACAATTCTTTGGAGTCCAGTCTTCCTTTCATGCTGTTCATTGAACCAGCATGGGCAGCGTGTAGCACTGAAGAGCAACAAAGACAGGCAGGTTGCTTTGCCTTATCTGCCAGCTGGTAGGGGCCGCTGACCATCTCCCTCAGCTCTGTGGGGAAATGGGTGTGAGCTCCCGAGGAAAGTCAGGAATCTGTGCGGCGGCTATGGTAGCAAAGTGGCACCAGAAGCTTCAACGAGGCAAGGGTTAGAGCAGCAAAGCAAAGGGATTAAGCACCCAACTACACCTCTGCTGACTGGGGCAATTCCCCTTCCGTTGGTTTCGAGATGGATCTAGTATTTAAAGATATGCAAAGGCAAATTATAATAACAGTAAAACAGAACATGAAGCATGTGGCTATAAAAGACGGAAAATAATAAGAGTTTCACTCCTTGGTGTGGGGACCATGAGGGAACCATATTTGCGGTCATTTCTGAGAATGAGGAATTACAAATGTTCTCTTGAATTCCAGAACAGATGACCGGGGTTTGACTTAGAGCCGAGTGGTAACTTGTTCTTCCTGTCCATCACCCCATTTGTGCATGAGCAAGTCACAAGCCTCTCCCCAAGTTTCAAATACATCCTCTGATGAGTCTAAAAGTTTAGAATTTGAGGAGCAGATGCTGGATGCACAGTGAAGAGAGCTGGAACAGGCTAGGGGGCATTCACTGCTCCGAGCAGCACCCCGGATTTCACCTAACTCTACCTCACTGAGGTTCATTTCGCTTTTAGAACAGGCCTCTGCCTTCCCTTTCTCCATCTGAGAATATCTGATGTCCTGCCACATATAATGCTGCTGTGCAATGCCATCGGAGATCGTGTACATTGGCTCTGAAGTGGGTTCAGAGGACTGACCATTAAACTTGGAGAATAGGAGACCCAGTTTCTTGAAAGAGGGACCCATGAAGGACCGTTTGCTTGATGACTCTGCTTTTGACTTCTCGTGAGTACCACTGGCTCTTGGCATGGTTCTGATGAGAGGTGCCCCGTGGCAGGCCTTTTTCTTGCAGCCTAAATTGAAAGAGACGCTCTTAGATTTGGCCCGCGCCCCACCACTGCCATCATTGGTATCATCCCTTTGAGAGAGTTCAGCGCTGCTAGTGGAAAAGCTTCTTGGTTGTTTTCTGTTTCCCAAGAGGTCAAGTACTTCATATCGAAAGCTGGAGATGTCTTGTTTTAATTCCTAGCAAAAGAAAGGAGACATGTTTTGTTAGGGGGAAAAAAAATGTCTTTAAAGAAGACACTTGGAATTTTGGATAGGCTGGTTTACATAGTAATAAACCATGAAGCACACATTATAATGTAAAATCTTTCATTAGTCAAGCACAGAAAGACTTCTGTGACCATTGGAAAAACCACAGTGGGTAAGGTTGATTTTAGAACCTGTGGTACAGGAACATAAACTAATCCCTAGCAAAGTAATAACTGGGCTGGAAAAATGGCTTAGCAGTTAGTAGCACTGGCTCCTCTCCCAGATGACCTGGGTTCAATTCTCAGCATCCACATGGCACCTCACAACCATCTGTAACTCCAGTTCTAGGGAATCCAACAACACCCTCTCCTGGCCTTTATCTGCATGAGGCACACACATGGTGCACATACATATATGCAGATAAATGCACATATAGGCACAACACTCTTACACACAAGATGTTAAATATAAAGTGGTTTCTGACATGTTACTTGATTAGAATACTGGCTCTCCTGAGTGTCTGAAGTAAAAAGAAAACTGAAGAAGAGGAGACCTTTAGGATCCAGGAAGGAAACTGAGGAAATGAAGTATCAAGTGATGAGACTGCTGCTTTGGGATGGGTCATGGGGTCATTCAAGAACATATGAGTTGTCTTCTATCCAGCTGCTTTTATACTATTAGTTGTTCCTTTAGAGGTTTTCAAAGTTTAAATCTGATCAAGTCATCCTCCCGCTTAAAATGTCTTGGTAACATCTCCTGTCTTAGGAAACACTATAAATACTGTATCTTGGACTATAGGGCTTTTCTGTACCTGATACCTCTCCATCTCCATTTTCCTATTTCCAACTCCTCTAGGCCCTATACTCATAAACTGACATGCAATAATAACTTAGCAAAGTGATTGGCACATTGGTCCTCAACACCCAAGTTCCATCTGTGGATTAAGATAATAGAATTCCTGAGTGCCTTCCAGGGATGCTATATATCTGTGTGTGCATGCATCATATATCCTGGGATAGGGTTTTTTATTCTAGGCTCTACTGATATGTTTGGCAGGATAGTTTTTTTTTTTTGGTTTTTTGAGACAGGGGTTCTCTGTAGCTTTGGATCCTGTCCTGGCACTAGTTTTTGTAGACCAGGTTGGCCTCGAACTCACAGAGATCTGCCTGTCTCTGCCTCCCGAGTGCTGGGATTAAAGGCGTGCACCACTACCGTCCAGATGGCAGGATAGTTTTTTTTTTTATGACGGAAAGCTAACTTGTTAATTGTGGGACTGTTAGTACCAACCCTCTTTGTACCCACTAGATGCCAGTATGACAACTTAAAACATTTCCAGACAGCCAGATGTGCCCTAAGTACATAAATGACCCTGTGTGAGAATCACTCTTTTAGGTTGATACCAACAGTGGGAAAATTCTACTATTTAATTGCAGTTTCTTTAGACTTAAAATTTAAAAATACATATTTTGGATTTAATTGTCCATCTTTTAAAGAAGGCATTTAAGGTCTCCAGGCATTTTCTGTTTGCTGTCTTATCCCTCAGCATGCATTCATGCTATATCAGTTAAATATGTTATTCTCACCCTGACAATATCAAAGAAAAGGACACGTTCATTTTGGTCATAAAACTGATTGTGACAGGCATTGATAAAAACCTCTCGACCCCAAATTTCATGGGGCCCCAACCTGAGACAAAAAATTACAGGCAATAGTGACTACGAGGAGAAGAAGAATGAACCTCTCCCAGAGATAAGTTCCCTAATTGGTTGTTCAGTGCAAAGTGATCAGCACTGAAACCATATAAATGCAAATAACAAAAACATTAAATGATGTGGGATGTCCTGCTATGTATATGTGTTGCTTTTATTGGTTAATGAATAAAGCTGCTTTGGCCAATGGCTTAACAGAGTAAAGCCAGGAAGGAAAACCGAACAGAGATATAGAGAGAGCAGGTAGAGTCAAGGAGATGCCATGTAGTTGCTGAAGGAGAAAGATACCAGAACCTTTCCAGTAAGCCACAGCCTCTTGGCAATACACAGATTAATAGAGATGGATCAATTTAAGATGTAAGAGCTAGCTAGGAATATGCCTAAGCCTTTGGCCAAACAGCATTAATATAATTTTGTGTGATTATTCAGGTTTGGGCATCCATAAAACAAAAGCACAGTTTCTGTTTACACTCAAAAAGTTGTATATATATATATACATATATATACATAAATGTGTATATTTATACATACAAATATATATATTTGCATACACACACATACCACATGTATAAAACAATTAAAAAAGTCAAAAAGAGGCTATGAACTTGAGAGTTGGGAATATGGGAGAGATATGAATGTGTATAGTTGGGAGGAGCAGGAGGAAGGATGAAAAGTAATATTCTATTTCAATTACAAGCATTATTTTTTTCTTTAGAAAAGGAAAAATTCTCTCCACTTACTGGATAACCGATATTTCCAAGACAGAATAAGAATTGCAGGGGCTAGAGACATGGCTTAGTGGTTAAGAGAACTGTGCTCTTCCAGGGGACTTGGGTTCAGTTCCCATTACCCACATGGTGGCTCTCAACAACCTGTGTAACACCACTCCCAGGGGCAATCTGACACCTAGACAACAAATGTGCAGGCAACACACACACACACACACACACACACACACACAAAACCGATAAACTCAATTTTAAAAAAAAATTATAAAAAATAATTTTTAGAAGAATAAGACTTGTAATTGAGTTTTTCTTTCACTATAGGAAGATATAGGAGGAGAGGAGAAAGAGGAGAGAGAGGAGGGGAGAGGAGGGGAGAAGAGACGAGAAAGAGGAGAGAGAGGAGGGGAGAGG
>PVIU01008392.1:0-83658 GCA_004026605.1 Ondatra zibethicus
GAGAAGCTGTCAGGTGGGGAGAAGCTGTCAGGAGGGAGAAGCTGTCAGGTGGGGAGAGGCTGTCAGGTGGGAGAGGCTGTCAGGTGGGAGAAGCTCCCTGGCAAAATAAACCAAGCAGAAAGGAGAAAATCCTTTACAACTATTGCTGCCTCTGATTTTCAAGAGTTTGCTGGACTTATGTTGAGACAAGATGTGTCAAGTTGACATTAGGATGGTTTTGATCGAAGATGAGGCACAGCAAACTAAACACAACAGCTTGCATGAGCATATTCCTTATTTTGCTTTCATCAAATGACAACTTCCCTTTGTTGCAGTGACAGGGCTTTAAAGACAAGAATTCAAAGGACCCTTTTGTAAGGAAATATTTGCAAAGCTATTGTTTCTTGCTCACAGTATCCCCATCCTCTCCCATCCTGCTTTCCAACCCTTTTATTTACACAAACTCAGCTCATTAAAGAAACTCGAACTGACCAAAACAGTAGTGAAGACTTTACTAATGCCTGAGCACTGTGGAGTCCTGGGCTTGGCATCAGACTTCTCTTTACTGCCTTTGGTCTGCAGATGAAGCATCGGCAGAACCGAGCCCTCATATCCCTTCTCACGAATAATCTGGTCCCTCTAGGTCCTTGGTCTACCCTTGTCATTAGTGGCACGTGATCCTCCAACAAATAAGCTTATTTCTCAGCAAGGATGCTCCAAGTCTGGCCTCCCCTAAAACCTTGCCACTACACCTCTACATTTCTAAGGTGCCTTCCCAGAAGGACTGAGTTATGGGAGAAACCATCTTTCATCCCCATGTCCTGAATGGACACTTGCATGGAGGGACTTCTTCCACGATCTTAGACACTCCATGGTCCCAGGCAAAACAGCTCGAGACGGTGTAGCCCACTGCAGCACCTGGAAGACAGGCATTCTTGTGGTTCCTCACAAGAGAGGGCAGGAAGGATCCTCTTCGAATGGGGAACTGTACCACCCTGCTCAGGCGACAACAGACCGCACCAAACACTGGCACTGTGTCCCCCTCTCCAGGCTCTGCTCTGACACACCCACCTTAGAGTAGCCTTTAATCATCCCTCAGTCCTCTGAATACCAGCTTCCTTAAGATTTACTGTTAATGACTTTGAATATGAATCATAGTATCTTCCAGAAAGCTAGGAAGTTCTTGGCTTTTTTTTAAAATACTTACAAGTGTGCCAGAGACTTAGACTATATCCCAGTTAAAGGCCTCATCATTGCTAATCTGAAGCATGATCAGAGCTTCACACATAGACTCTAACGTGACCATTATAGTGTTGCCTTCTCTGAACAATTATAGTGCTAAAGCACTCAAAAGCCTTCAAAAGCCTTCGACTTCGTTATCTTTAAAGTTGTTTAGCCAGATTTTGAACTCAGTGTTAGTTAGCTTTATGTTGCTGCGACAAAAATGCTTGAGATATTGAACTCATGCGGGAAAGATTGTGGCTCACCTTTGAGCCCTTAGTCACTCAGCCTTACTGTGTGGGCCCTGTGGGAAGGGAGCCCACTGCATGTGATGGAGCACAGCTGCTTACCTTGTGGCCGCTGAGAAGCGAAGAATACAGGGAGGGCCAGCATCCTTCGAGGCCATGTTACCATTGATCGAACTTCCTTCCATTAGCCCCCACCTCCTAAGGAAGCCACCACCACTTACTGGTGCCACAAGCTGGTGACCAAGCCTTTAATACATGGACTTTGAGGATTTAAGATTCAAACTGTGACAGACAACTTGGAATCATTTGCTAATGGTGACAGGGACCTCAGGGAAAGCAGAGCTCTTCTGTGTCTTGGTTTCAAGGAGTATAAACTAGGGGCAATGAGTTTGCTTTCTGGGATCTACTTTGCAGATGCCCAGAGGCAGGACATGCCCAGTGTTTACAGATAGATGGGACACAGTGACCACTGGGTTGAACACTACTACCTCATAGATACCCCTCACCTGAAACCACTCAGTCTCCTTTCAAACAACATGCTGTGGATTGGATTGCCTCTGGTCACACCTGGATTTGCCCACCAGCAGGCTGATCCACAGGGCAGAAAAAGATGGTAGCACTTGTACTTAGTCAACTAAGCTTCACAATAAATAGGTGACTCCTTCCTTGGGCCTGGGTGGACCCAGAGATGACTTTTAGCAATGTGCTTACCTGCTTAACCACACTGAGATAAAGACATCATCACCATCATAATTATCATCATCATCACCACCACCATCATCATCACCATCTTCATCACCATCATCACCTCTACCATCACCACCATCACCATCATCACCATCATCATCATAATTATCATCATCACCATCATGATCATAATTATAATCATCATCATCACCATCACCACTGTCATCATCACTACCATCATCACCACCATTACCAACATCATCACCATCATTATCATCCCACCATCATCTTCATCATCACCATCATCACCACCACCATCATCATCTTCACAATAATCATCACTATCATCGTCAACACCATCATCATCACCACTATCATCATCATAGCCTCAAGTGCTTCATAGAAAAGACAGAGCAGAAGAAGGTCTATGGGGTGGGGTTAAGACTATGCTTCTTCTCTACATGATCTAAATGTGTATGATACTGGGACCAGGCATATTGTGATGCTTTTGAGGGAGAAGTCTAAAGATGCCAGGCACCAAACCACAGACTCATATTGAAGATTCCTGTTAGCAGTTTTCAAATCAAGGACATAAAATACATACAGGCAAAGGAAAATCTGGCTCATTTCATTACCTTTCCTAATGATAAATATTTTAAACTCATGACTTATGATTGACCTGCATTCTAATTCATTTCATTATTTGCTGTATTCACAGTTGCCTGAACTAAATCGAATTACAGTTCTACAGGACAGAAGTGAATTAAATCGAATTACAGTGCTGTAGGACAGAAGTTCATCCTGATCACCATCAAAGCACATAAGCAAAGCAGCAAGAGCCTGCCTGATCCCAGCTAAAGCGCCTGCATTCATTAAAACAGAAATTAAAGCCAGGAGACGTGGCTCACACTGTGATCCTTGTCCTTGGGAGATGAGGCAGGACCATCATAGCAAGTCTGGGGCTAGCCTGAGCTTCATAAGGCGGTTACAGGGTGAGACCCTGTTTCAACCAAACAAAAGATAAAAAAAAAATGAAGGAAAGGAAGGAAGGGTAAGTTAGTGAAAAGGCAGAGAAAGGGGAAATTTAAAATTCTATTAGTAGAAATACAAATTAGTATACTCATTATAGAAATCATTAGGACGTTCCTAGAAAAAAGGGAAAGAAGAGAACTCCCAAATGATCCCCTCTATGAATAAGCCCAAAGAACAGCACATTGTTATAGTAGAGATGACTGCACTCCCATGTCTATGGCAGCTATTCACAACAGCCAAGTTACAGTGCCTACCAATAGATGAGTGGATCAAAAGAGGATTATTATCCAGCCACTTAATAAAGGATGAAGTCCTGTTGTTTGTAGCCTTGTGGGTAGAACAGGAATTTTTCCCGTTAAGGGAAAGAAACCAAGGGCAGAAAGACAAGACATAGTGGTCACTGGAGACCTGGAAGGGCAGGGAGGACTAGAAAGAAGTGAGATCCGGGTACCAAAATACACAGGAGGGATTAATTCTATTATTCCACAGCAGTAGGGCAACTACACTCTCCAAGTTATATCTCACATAGCTAAAACTAAAACATCAGAATTGTCTCCAGACAGAGCAGTGAGCAGTGATCCAAATGTAAACTCCAGCTATTCCAATCTTATCAGCACACATGTACACGTGTATTGGATGAATAACTATTTCTCTCCACTAAAAAGAAACTAAAAATAGCCATGATTCAAAAAATTCCCCTTTCAAACTGATTCTATCCCCTTTACATTGATTCCTGGATTTGATAATTCGGTGTCATTATCTTGATGCAGAGCATCCGGGGTTGGAAGCGCTGGGCTCAAAGGTACACACACACACATATGTTCACGCTTTAGATAGAAGCCTTTAATCTCTTACTGTTGTTATAGTCTATTTCAGGAAAATTAATTAAACGTGTGTTTATCATGACTTTCTAAAAGGAAAACAAAACCATACGGTTCAAGTATCTATAAAAAAGGAAAAATATTGTGATAACACAGGCCTAATTTCTAAAATTCTAATACCCTCAAACGCCACCCACCCATTAAAACAAACGAAAGTAAGGAAGAATGAATAAAGGACTGACAGACAGATGTAGCCCGGCGCTTGTGTGTTTGTACAGGGATTATCTCCACACTGGGCCACTTTGGTTTTAATGACTGGTGTGTCTGAGTGGTGACAGACACTCGTAGGAACACTTGCTTGGAGTGAGAACAAATGCCTGCTGTATTTCTCAGATGACCCAGGTGTCAAGAACTTGATGGACAAGTGTGAGGAGAGGGTGTCTGTCTGTCTGTCTCCCCCTCTCTCGATTGTATGCCTGTCAGGGAACAAACCACAGGTGATTCGACTCTGGAAACCTGGCAGAGCCCAGCCCGCCGATCAAACAGGAAACAATGGGGATCCAGGCATTCAGCAGACATGCTACCTCTGCTGCTCCAGGACCTCAGTAACAAAGACGGGACTTTATTACCGTCAGAAAACGAGCCCAGCACAGGCTCCCAAAATGTAGCAACTTTAGTTAGCTCCATCATCTACCACAGTGACTGTGGAAAGCTGTAGCCTAGGTGGAGTCAACCGAAAATAGAGCATTAAGAATTTAGGGTGTGTTTTAGTGGCTGTTTCCGTCAAGCAGTGTGGTGTTTTTGAGTTCATTACAATGAAGTGATTTCATTAAATTATGATAATAATAGAAAACTTATGGGGGGGAACCCTTAAGTACCATTCCCTTGTTATCTCTAAAGTTAAGCAAATAAGAGGCTGAATCAAAGAAGTGTATGGTGGGTGCAGGTTTCATGTCGCTAAGTGACTTTCTGGGACACCCTAGCTGTGAGAATGTCTGGGATGGAGAAGGCCCACTGGTTAGTGGTTCTCAGAGTGGCTGGAGAAATCAGAAAAGGGAGCATGTCTAGGAGCAGGACATTAAGCAACAGGCCAGATGTACGCACAGGAAAATGGAAAACACCATTTTCCACCGGACCAATTAATATAAGAAGGGCTTGTATTCTCTCAGTTAGAAAGCGCTGTGAGGAGAAAGGGCTTTCTATTTGTTCCCATAATGAAAGTTAACATGACACCTTTTTTGTATTGATGAATCCCATCCTGAACCTCCTCAGAAATGAGCAAAATGAACAAAAATGCTCTTGAAGTACAAACGTCATCACAAGGCAGGACTTGGGGCAGACATATTCATGACGTATTCCACATGCTTAATTAAGCTCTGTTCTTCTCTCTCTCTCTCTCTCTCTCTCTCTCTCTCTCTCTCTCTCTCTCTCTCTCTCTCTCTCACACACACACACACACACACACACACACTTGCTTTTCTAGCGAAAAAAAAACTGCCCAATATTAGGGGCTTCTACTTGAGTGTTTTGCACCACAGTTTGGCCTGGAATCACCCTGTTTCATTTGGCAAGCAGCATTGTCAGGAATGACAGGCAGCCATGAATTCATCACTCGTGAACCCAGGCAGCAGGAAAAGACAGCAAAAGCTTGGACCCCCCCCCCCCAGTTTGCTCTTGTGGTGCCGCACGTGGTTCCAAACACTGACACGGGGCAGAGCCAGTGGACAGCACTGAAGTTTCTAGACTACGCCACCCAGGAAAGGGCTTCGGGGCTTCTCTTGTCCTTCTTACCCTGGCTTCTGTGCAGAAACCCTGGTGCGACAGTCACCTGAGGGTTATGGTTTCTGACCAACGTAGAAAGGAAACTGACCTAACAGTTTCCAAAGCAAGCAGGGAGAGGTCTCCCAGAGCTGCTACCCTAAGCAGCACCACACATCGCCAAGGGTCAGGCTCGCCCTGGAGTGTCCCCTGTGGCTTTGCTGTTCACCTCAGTGTCTGCCCCAAGCCTCTCCAATCCTCCATCTTACACTGTTTGTCAATATTTTTGTCAGTTATATGATAGTTCTGCCCAGTTCAACAAATAAGCAACCAAGTTGAGATGCTAAGTTGTTCCTTGCTTCCCTCTGAGTTTAACACAGTGACAATTTGTAACTTTCCTGGAGGGGGTGAGTGAGGGTGGGTGGGGACAGCTCATTGCACAAAGTCCCTGGTTAAATCTCCCCAGATTCTCTCTCTTTCTGTCTATTTGTGTCTCTCTCTCTCTCTCTCTCTCTCTCTCTCTCTCTCTCTCTCTCTCTCTCTCTCTCACACACACACACACACACACACACACACACAAAACCAAACCAAACAAACAAAAAAAAACCCCATCAAATCTGTAATGTTTGGTTGGAAGGGAACTAAAATCCCTAGTTAATCAAGAGTTGCTCTTGTAGGAGGTTGGTATTAATTATTTGCTGTAGGAATTATTTAATATGAAAACAATCCTTCCATTATAAACATATTTTTCTTAGACTTAAAATATTAATTTTTATTTTTCAGCATCAGAAATAACTACTTAGAAATCATTCCTTTTCCTAGTTTGGATTAATACTGCAAAGATGAAAGCTTTTTAGGTTCCTACCATGGCTTAAATATTTGAGTTATGTTTGTACAGACCAATAAATGCAAATAGGTGTGATCTTCACACTGGAGATACATTGATAAAGTATATGGGGAAAATATTTTTAAGATTCACAGATTTTTAGAAATGGTTTTTGTTCAAGAAACCATCCATCTGAGAGCACTCAGCCTCAGAAGAGCAACAAAACTAGCGAAGATGAAGCCAGTCAGTGGTGGCACAGGCCTTTAATCCCAGCACTCAAGAGGCAGAGGCAGGCAGATCTCTGTGAGTTCGAGGCCAGCCTGGTCTATAAGGACAGGCTCCAGAGCTATAGAGAAACCCTGTCTCAAAAAAACAAAAAAACAAAACAAACAAAAAACTAGCAAAGAAAATTGCCTTAACCTTGCAAATAACACTGTTAGCGCTAAATGAAAACTAGATAAGCGATGAATTCTGCCGTAATTGCATGTAATCAACAAATCTGGAAACACACTAAGCCACAGTACAAACAGTCTAGAGGAAGGTGTACAGCCCGGAAAAGTCACTAATGCTCCTTGGATTGAAATGCCAAGCAGGAAGCTGACTTACACCGGACATACACACTGCTGAGAAATCACGCCATGTGAGACACTAAAGCAAAATTTTATTTTTGCAAGTGTGTGACTGGATCCCTACCAACACGCAGGCCAATGAAAACACGGTTGGTGATACAATTCCAATTACCGGGTCTGAACTCTGCTTTGA
Organism: Ondatra zibethicus; assembly: GCA_004026605.1. Lineage (NCBI taxonomy): Eukaryota > Metazoa > Chordata > Mammalia > Rodentia > Cricetidae > Ondatra > Ondatra zibethicus. Next base: position 7,335 of record PVIU01008392.1, read on the forward strand.
CATAATTCTGTATGTCACTTGAAGGTTGAAGGATACCACACACAAAATACCTTGAGTTCTGATTTCCTGTTATTGAGCCAGAGTCATTAATGCAAAAAGCTAAATGGGGGAAGAGCCCAAACTAGAAGCCATTTCTAAATAATCAAAGTTAGTCCAGATGTTCAGGGTTTTGGATGCAGGCTGAGTGAGTGACAGGCTTGAGTCCAGAACATGACAGAAGGCTGAGCCAGCTATGAGAATGAGGTTTGACTAAACTAATCAAAGCTGGGCAATTCTGCTCATGACAGCAACATGGGTTGATTCTTCCCTTTTTTAGATTATTTTTGTGTGGTGGTGGGTTCATACACACACACACACACACACACACACACAGACACGTATACACATCTTGTTTGGCATACACATATAGCATACATATGTCCACACCACACACACACACACACACACACACACACACACACACACACAAAATCTTGTCACAGAACTTGCGCTCAGACTCCAGGCCTGTCGATTAAACAGACAGAACCAAGTTTGCCCCAACAAGGAAAAAGCTACTGCCACCTCCCTTGCTCCAAATCGCCTCACTTCCTCAGGCAAAGGGCACAAAGTCTGTCACACACTTCTAGGTTGCTTACCCTTGGATTCATTATCAACTCATGGAAATTCTCAAGTGTTCTCCCTAAAAGTATAGCTGTAAAAAGTCTTTACAGCACTGGTCACAATAATGGAACACTATTCAGCGGTGTGTGTGTGTGTGTGTGTGTGTGTGTGTGTGTGTGTGTGTGTGTGTGTGTGTGTTGAACCCAAGGCCTCAAACATACAGGCAAGTACAGTGTTTCACCACACCCCAATCTCATTATCCAGCCTCTTACAAACACGTTTTCTATTTACTACTTCACAAACTTTCAGTTTGTACCTGTGTCCCCCACATTTCAAGAAACCATATTTTCACAGGCAGAATATAGATTACAGTACCAACTCTTTTAAAAAAAAGTTTCATTTACTTTCCGACCACAGTTCTCCCCCACCCTCTTCCTACCCCCACCCCCCACTATGGGAAAAGGCTTTTTGTACACTATTTGTCAGTAGCCAGGCAGGAAGTATAGGCAGGGTGACCAGACTAAGAGAATTCTGGGAAGAGGAAAGACAGAGAGACAGAGTCACCAGTCAGATGTAGAGGAAGCAAGATGAGAATGCCTCACCGAGAAAAGGTACCAAGTCATGTGGCTAAACAGAGACAAGAATTGTGGGTTAATTTAAGTTGCAAGAGTTACTTATTAACTAATAAGAAGCCTGAGATAACAGGCCAAACAGTTTATAATTAATATAAGCCTCTGTGTGTTTCTTTGGGACTGAACGGCTATGGGACTGGGCAGGACAGAAACACCCCCCATAGCCCCAATTCTTAAGAGCAAACAGACAGTCTGTTTTTCATGTTTACTTTTAAATATATCCTGAGAGACGGAAGTCTATAAATGACGACCTCTGCTATCCTTGCCATGCACATCCAGTGCGAACCCCACTGTGGGCCTCGTCTCCACTTCATCTCCTGCCCGGACACTTGGAGTCATCCATCATCCTCGCTAACCAGGCACTGCTGAGGGACCACCATCGTCACCTGCACTTGCAGGGGTCTGTGGAGGGGCCATTGCTAACTTCCTCACATGGGAGACACTGATGGGTCTTTCACGACTCTCTTCCTGATGAGACACAGCCACTTAACGTTTCTGCATGCTCCCAGGAGGCCGAAAGTCTGCTCACCCCCCACTAGTCTCTGCTATGAAATTTATTTCCATTTTGACAAAAAACAAAGAGCTTCAAAGAAAAAAGGAAAAGGGGGGAAGAGAAAACAGAGAAGTCGTTCTTGCACACATGAAAATGGCTTACACATTTTCTCTACAACATTCTCCCTCTGGAGAGCCACAAATCCTTGAAAACTAGAAGGGGAGGAGCCCTAAACTGGGTAAACTGTTAGTGAAACTGTGAACACTGACAGTATTATGCACATGTGATTGAAGTAGCAGGCACAGCCAGCTAGACAGGCCCCGGCATTAGTCAGATTGACCCCCATGCCAGCGGGTCTTCTTGCTATCTCAGACCATGTGCAAGAAAACAAGTTTTGAGGCTTTTATTTACTCATTTGTTTAAACAACAAAAACAAAAACAAAAAACCAAAGGTGATGCTTGTTAAGGATTGACAGATAAATTACTTGAATTTCTGATCTCAATTTCATAATCTTTGTATTTGGCTCAGTCTTGCAAAAGGTTCCTAACTTGTGTACGAAGCTGTATCTACTGATGTCAACAAAAGGCTCACCTGGTCCTGACTGCCCATCACAATCACTTAGTGATCTGTAAAATTCTCAGATTCAGGCTGCTTCCTCTGTGGGGGGAATGACCTAGGAACCGTTTTTTTTCTTTCACTTGACCTATATTTCATTCTTTTTAACTCGGTGAAATTTAATTTAATTAGGTAAATTCTTTTTTTCACAAGTTACATATTTTATTGTGATAAAAGTCACAAAACATAAAATTCACCCTTTCAGGGCTGGAAAGGTGGCTCCATAGTTAAGACTCTTGCTGTTCTGGAGAAGACCCGAGTCTGATTTCCTACTTATGTTGAGTGGCTCACAACTGCCCGTAACCACAGCTCCATGAGATAAGATGCCCTCTGCAGGTACCCACACACATGTGATGTGCACATGTGCATGCGCACGCACGCACGCGTGCACACACACACACACACACACATGAATCTTTAGAAAATTAACCACAGTAAAGAATAAACATCTAATGGCATTTAGCATAATCACAACACAACCATTCTCTGCATGTAGGTCCAGAACATTTCACCAACTTCAAAAGCCAAGCCAGCAGTCACGAAGCACCTCCCTCTTTCTCACTTCTAGCTGCTTAGTTTATGGGTTTGTCCACTCCGAATATCCCATAGGGTTGGAATAGCACCATATACCACCTCTCTTGCAATCGACTCCCTTTGCCAGGCATAGGTTTGGAGTTCCTCACATTGCAGCATGTATCAGTGCCTCATTTCTTTCTATGGCTGAATACTATTATATAGATAGACCCCATTCTTCTTCTCCACTTCTGAACCGATGGACATTTGAGCTGTGTACACAGTTTGGCTATTATGAACAATGCTACTATAAATACATGTATATGAGCTTTTGCTCGAGTACCTGTTTTGAATTCTTTTGTGTCTATTCCTGGGAATAAAATTGCTCCATCATGTGGCACATTTACATTAGAACACTCGCCCCCCCCCAATACACCCCATCCTGTAATGTTCTCTGGATGGTTCTCTGTAAAGCGGAGACCAATGTGGGGGATGAACGTAGGGAGAAGAGACGAAGATGAGGCCATGATAGGCCCTGTGACCAAAGCTCTGGAAAATATCCAGAGGCTTCCAGAAATACAGCAGACACAGCAGGATATATAGGGAGGTGATAGAGATGTCACAGAAATAGAAAAAACAAACCACCTCAGGGAGGAGCCATCAGTGGCCAGAAAGATGGTTCACCTGCTCGCTGCTGTTACCAGGTTACAAGCCTGGTAACCTGAGATCCAGCTTCAGAATCCAGGTAAAGGTGGGAGCAAAACGACTCTATGGATTTATCCATTGGCCTTGACAGGTGCACTGTGGCTCAAGCAACCACCCACCCCTCTCTCTCTCACACACAGAACAATGACAACAATAATTAATTTTGAAGGAGTTAAATTAGTTTTACTCCTAATTTAGTTAGTTTTTGTGAACTTGATACAAACTAGAGTCACCAGGAAAGAAAGAACCTCAGTTGAGGAATTACCTCCGATTGGCACGTGGGCAAGTCTATGGGGCGTTTTCTTGATTAATGATTGATGGGGAGGACCCAGCCCACCGTGGGGCATGGGACCCCTGGGCCAGTGGTCCTGGGTTGTACGAAAAATGAAAGGGATTAAATGCCATTCCTCCACGGTCTCTGCTCTAGTTCCTGCCTCGAGTTTCTGCTTTGGTTTCCCTTGATGATTGACTGTGACCTGTAAGTCCAATAAACCCCTTTCCCCCAGTCAGGTTCCATCAAGGCAACAGGGAAGCAAAATAGGACACATCATCAACAACAAACGCGAAAAGGAACTAGAAGTCAAATGAGAAACTGAACATGGCAGTTGCTTATGACAAGGGGAAGTGTGTGAGACCACAGCTTCACTGAAGGCAAGGCAGATGCAAAGCATTAACACAGATACTCTAAGATACCCTGACCTGGAAGAGCAGAGATCATACATCTTCGATTCTCTCACAACACCCAGAAGGTACAGTGCAAATATCAAACCTACAACTGCAGTTGTCTTTAGGTGGAAGTTTACAGGGTCAAAAAACAATACAGCAGCATCTAAGAATCCCGACAGGAAACTGAATGGCACCCGTCCTGCCGACTACAAAGGACCTTGCTAAAGTTTTTAACTGCATAGAAAATACTGAAGTACAGCAAACTGTAATTAGCAAAATTGAGTATAATTTAATCAAAATATGTAATAGACTTCCAAGGTCAAAAATTATATAAATAAAGACTAATTTATTCCCATTTACCTAAATATTATGGAGTGGGTATTTGCACATGTATCAGTTGAGGCAGTCACACTTAAATGTTCAAAGACATCACTAAGGAGGACCTTAGACTGAGATGGGGTTTTGCACGTCTCAACAAACTGGCTTGATCTCTTGGGCTCATGCAATCCTCCTGTCTCGATTCTCTGAGTAGCTGGGACTATAGTCGCATCCCCATGTGCTTGGTTGGAGGGTGTTTCTATGGGGTTACTGCCTTTGGAATACAGGGACATTTTTCAGTGTAGAGACAAGATCTTTGAGAGTGGCTGGGCCCACTGGGGACCTGTGGGGTGGGTGAAATTCCTCTCTTCACTACTTAAATATTAGTTTGCGGGAATTTTTATATTACACTATAATTCTTATACAACATTCAACCATCTACAAATCCATATTGATAAGGAAATACATAACGATTTCCCAGAAAATTATTTTTTAAGAAAAAAAACAGAACTTTTTCTTCTGTATTTCAAGAAAAGAATGACTCAAAATGATTATCTTTTCAACATGGAAAGTGAAATAAGGCCAACTTTCTGTGGAAAGTCACACGTGAAAATTGGCTCACAATTCTGAACACAGACAAAGCGACTGAACGTTTTGTTTATAAAGTGTGTATTCAGTTTTTGTTGTTGCCATTTTTAAATCAGAGGTGTGACTTCGGCCAAGAAATGTCTGAGAGCAAGGATGCTGGAAACCCCTTCGGATCTTTCTGATGGGCACTTTTGTGTAGGAGATGGTCACTGTATTTAATTTGAAATTGGCTCTCAGTGCCTACTGAAGTTCGAGCTCTTTCCTGTGCCAACCTAAGGTTTGCACCTGTGTGACACACAAAGCCAGGTGAAGGCAGCCTAAGAGAGAGGAGGACATGGTGTTTTTCTTTAGTACACAGCAGCCAGCTAGGATGGAGCCTATTCCTGCAGTCTGGAGACCCAGACGGACACCCTTTTGTCCCATGAAAGCTTCTTTAAACTCCTTTAAACTTTAAGGAGTTAGCTTGCTGGCTTTGAGTTGCAGTTTACTAGGCTGATTCTTCTAGTACTACTGTTTGCTTCAGCCACTGACAAGCTGGGGACTGTTTCTTGATGAACAATGCAGGCAGCAGGCAGAAGGGACCAGACAGCACTTATGGATCAGGTAGAACAATAATAACTTCCAAGTGTTGAAGAACCCATAGAAGACAGGTCCCACCCACTTAGCAACTCAGCATCTTAGATACAGTAAGAAACAACAGAAGACTGGGTTCCCAGCATGCTTGTCGCTCTTCTGGCTGTCACGGGCCCTTTACCTACTGTGGCCTCTTATCCTCCTACTAGAGAAGTGGACCTCCATGTTATATGTCGTCAATGGAATGTTAGCAACATCCACCCTCAAAAGTCTTCTCAGATGCCATAAAGAACCAATGAGGACTTTCAGTTGGGTGGTGCAATGATTGATTCTAATTGTCAGTTTAACTAGGTTAAGAAACACTTATTGCTATAATTAAGCATGTCTTTGGGTGTGTCTGTAAAGGTGTTTTCGGAGAGCTTTAAGTGGGGGAGGGAAGACCCACCCTGAATGGGTATGCCACCACCCCACGAAGTGCCAAGAGACAAAAGCGTAAAAGCCACCTGCTGCTTTGATCAAAAACCTGTGAGTCAACAGCCAAAGAGAAACTCCTGTCTTTGTTTAGCTTTTTCCATTTTTTTAAAATTGGAGAATTTGAAGCCTAGAGTCTCTGTGCCTCGATTTCTCCAGAAGCCCACAGCGCAGACACATCAGGCTCACAGCCTGGGCCCAGCCTACGCGCTCTCACCTGCAGCAGATGACCGCCTTGCACGAGAGCGCCAGGTCCAGGAAACTTCGGCGGACTTCAAAGGAGAGGGCGTACTTCAGGGTGTGGCCATCGATGATGAGGGCTACATCATTCTCTTTGCCCAGCAACTCTCCCAGGTCCGTGCAGTGCTGAGTGATGGCAGCCCTTGTTGCCTGGAAAAAGCGCAAGAGGGTGATGTCTGTGGGCTTCATACATAAAAGGCGGACTTAAAGTTTCTTGAAGTGAGAAGATGGGACACAGAAAAAAACCACACAGTTCAACTTGGTACATTCACTGGCAATGCCCTCTGTGGCTGTTTGATGGGTAAAACAGCCTCAGAGTGAGAGACCCTATGATACTCACAGTGATCCAACCTGGTTGAAGTGTACGGCCTAGTGATGCCAAAAAACCTCTTCCCCAATGGGTCTCTGTCTCTGTCTCTGTCTCTCTCTCTCTCTCTTGTGTGTGTGATATACATATACACATATACATTCTTTTAATACTATTTAAAAAGGAACCTCAACCAATGCAAAAAAAAGCATTATTGGAACTTACATGAGAAACACTAACATTTCTCAGTTTGCACAAGATAAAGCTTTAAAGTGCCCAGAACGGGTGTGATACCAAAACATATCTTTACATGACGATTAACCTTCACACCTACTGAGCACTTCAGATTATGCTGTATCTCCATGTATCGCGGAGATAAGAAATGAGCTGGTCATGAAGAAATCTAATCAAGTTAAACTGCCCATACCAACCAGACCATTGCCACCACTGCCACCAGCCAAAACAAACACCGGGAGGTGTCTGTTGTTACATGCAAAGCATGAAAGTCATTCCCGTGATTAATAAAAGATGTTCTTGCATGGAGGGATGCATGGGCTCAGCCAGAAGAACGCACCTTTTGGCTGATTAAAAACACAGCTTATGTTTATTCAGAAAGCACGGAAATCCACCAAATCTATTCTTCCCAGACAATGGATCTTTTATCCATGAAGCTACATTTTCGTGTAATTTACCTTATGGTAACCTAAATTATGGTTTAGCAGCAGAGTTTAATGGACAGGCATTTTTCTTCCTCTGGTTTCCCTGAAGCTCACTGGTACTGACAGTAAGAAACTGCTTCCATTGTCTCTATGCTCAATAAAATCCCAAGACACAGAAAGATTTGTAAGGATGCCTGCTCCAGCACCTCCCAGTAAGGCTAGACATCCTACTTTTATAATGAAAATCTATATAACTTAGCTCTAGTCCGAATTCCACACTTACTACCTCTTTGGCATTGGGCAAGAGACTTCACGTCTTTCAACTGCCATTTCTTTGTGTATAAAACGAGGCTAGGAACACTTGCCAGTACTTTAGTTATGAGCAATTGACCTGACCCAAATAGGAACTGAGCATGAGTTTGGCATCCGGTTAACACAGAATGAAGCCCTTTCTTGTCCTCCTCCTATTTATTCATGAGGAATGTCTTCTATCGAGGAAGACACACAAGACAGTGAATAAATACCACCAAGGAAGTCTTGAGAGATGAGTAATTAATAGAACAATGTGCTCTCAGTCAAATTACACTGATTTCTATTAAACATAAAACTTAAGGCATTTTAACCTTAGTTCTACCATTCTGAGTCTATATTTTTTCAATGATTTATTTATTTTTATGTTATGTGCATTGGTGTTTTGCCTGCATATGTGAGGGTGTTGGATCCTCTGGAACCGGAGTTACAGACAATCGTGAGATGCCATGTGGGTGCTGGGAATTGAACCAGGGTCCTTTTGGAAAGTGGCCAGTGCTCTTAACCACTAAGCCATCTCTCCAGCCAGGAAACATCTATGTTTATCTATGGAAACAACCTGGCCTTTAGCATTAAGAAAAGCTTTTCCACTTTGCTGAGACCTGGTTTGACAAGACAGGGTTTTATTCATGCAGGATAGGAAACCGTCCTGAGACCACATCACTGATGGAACACGGTCCTGTTGCTTTGGCAGACCAAGCTAGCTCAGTGCCTTCCATCCCAATGGCTACCCCATGGGTATGTCTTGGCCCCAGAAGGAAAAGTCTGATGAATAAAATTTCCTGAGACTCAGAGATCACACTTTCATACCAGGGCATAGCATACAGAGAGACATCTGGGAGAGTGGAATTGGGGAGGGCAGTTTCCATATCAGGGGCTGTTTCTAGATTATGTATGAGGATAGACTAGACACTAGTCACCTTTCGCCATTGGAGGTAGAGGCTCCATTGGCTGCTGAACACCATCAGCACGGGGGTTGTAGGTGGGTGGTCTCTGGGGCTAGAAGAAGGAGTGTTTTCAAAACAAGAATGAGCAGTGGGAAGATGAATGACAGAAAGGTGATACTGTGGCTTGAATGTGTCCCCAAAGTTCACTTGGAAACTTCATCCCAATACTGCAGTATGAAAGGTGGGACCTATTACGGGTCATTCTGTTACTGTCCGCAGAACGAATTGGCAGAAGTATTGCAACTCACTCTTGTCTGTCCCCTTCTCTCCCAGTCTTCTAATTAGGAAGACACAGCAAGAAGACTGGGCAGGCTGGTTTTGCAATAACTTGACGCGAGCCAATCGTTTGAAAAGAGACTGGACAATTTCTTCATTGATGATTGATGTGAGAGGGCACAGATCATTGTGGGCTGTGCCACCCCTGGACTGGTGGTCTTGGATGCTAGAAGAACTCAGGCTGAGCAAGGCACGAGGAGCAGGATGGTAAGCAGCACCCGCTCCCCATGCCTTCTGCTTCAGTGCCTGCCTCCAGGTCCCTGCTTTGAGGTCCTGGCCTGACTTCCTTTAGAGACGTAGTGTGACATAAGCCGAAGAAATCCCTTTACTCCCCAAGTTGGTTTTGGTCATGGTATTTTATCACAGCAGTAATGGTATTTTATCACAGAAACCTAACTAACACAAAGACCTTTGCCAGACGCAGTCCTCAGACTAGGACTTCTCATCCCATACAACCATGAGCCAAATGCATTTCTTTTGTTCATAAACCGCTAGGTCGGGGTTCTCTGCCACAGAGCGGACAGTAGTCTAAGATGCGATGCCTAGGAAATCTATGATTCCAAGATGTGTACAACCTTCCTTTCCCAGGCAAGCAAAAGAAAAGATGTGAAAAAGTACTGGAGTTTCCACAGCAACAGAGGCCCTGGAACAGAGCAGCCCTCACACCCACTCTTTGAGAGTCTCTTCCCATCTTACAGCTCAGGAAGCAAAGGTCTTAACCGTAAAAGGTGTCCCTGGAATCCTCCCAAATTGCTAAATCAAGCCCTATTATAAAGCAGAGATTGGAGGGGGTGATCAGAGTACAAGGGTGGAGTCTTGTGATGTGGTTAGTGTATGCAATAGATGGAAGTGTATTTGCATTTATTCCTTCCCCTCCCTTCCCCTTTCCTCTCTTTCTCTCCTCCCCTCTTGTCTCCTTTTTCTTCTTCCTCTTCCCCACCATGTGCAGGACACAGCAAGATGAAAGCCATCTGCAAACCAGCATCTAACCTTGATCTTGACTTCCCAACCCCCAGAACCATAAAGAAAATGCCTGTTGTAGCCTCAGGGCCCATGGTGGTTTTGCTATAAGAGAAGGAGCTGGCTAAGTAAAAGTCAAGGTGGTGAGCTCCACCGTTCTTGTCATCACAGATACCTAGATGAAGCCAGCACAGTACCGTGAGGCCACAAGTGACTGGAGGAGCAATGCTGTTATCATGTTGAGTGTTTGGAAGAGGCCTTCCATGAAGACCTCCACTCTCGATGCCTGCAGAGTGCATGGAAGAAAACCACATGCACAGTAAGCTCCAGAGTCTGGGAGAAGCTGTGTGCTTTAAATGCAGGATAACTCAGTCTAGGAAGTCTACAATGAACAGAAACTTATTGGCTCATGGTGATAGAGGCTCAAAGTCCGCGATTAAGAAGCCAGCATTGATTGACAAGCCTTTGCGTTATGTTACCTCAGGGAAGAAGGAAAATGGGGGGCAGAGAGAGAGAGAGAAAGAGAGGAATGGAGGGAAAAAGGTAGAGGGAGAAGAGGAAGAAGGGAGAGAGGGAGAATGAGGGAGAGAGAAAACTTCAAGCCTTAAGTTCTCCTGTGCAGCATTAACCCATTCACAATTACCTATTGTTAGGCACTGCCTTGCAATATCATTAAGAGGGATTAAATTTCTACCACATGAACTTCAATGGACACATTCACACAGTAGCAGTCACTAACACAGAATGAGAAGACAAGACAATACTCCTGTAGCTGAGATACATGTAAAAGTGAGTGGCGGCACCCCGTGGCTGTATTAAACAGCAAACTGCACATACAGAGCTGATACACTGCCCACAGAGAGAACCAAACATACTAAGCTGTTTCACATTTTATTTCCTATTGATTATGAATTTTCTCACCTAGATTAAAATGCATGCACAGCTTTCTCAAGCAAAGAAATCAGCTATGTTAGTTCAAGTTATGTGAGCTAAACCCTATTTTAATCATTTTAATCAACTAATGATATCTACTCATCAGAGAAGCTACCATTCTACCTAGGTAATAAAAACAATGTGACAATTAGACATATACTTTATGTAATCTACTCTTGTAAATCTCACAGCACAACAAAAATGGCAAGTCTAAAAAAGGATGCGTATACACAAGTAAAGATTAAGGCAGACGAGTCTGACATTGCTTTGAACATTCCACGTGTCGCCACCATCATGTCCTGCCTCGCCGCCTTGCTCTGGTTCACATCTGTGGTTGGCTGGAATTATATGAACTTGCAAGCTCGATGAAGTCATTAACCCTTCTTGCCAACCTTTGCCCACCCTGAGCCATGGCAGGTGCATTCTGACTGTGCTCCACTCAGAAATGAACTGATACACTTAGGATTGCCTCTAAATATTCCCCTTCAATATCCATGGGAAAATATTTGTAGGCAGCTCTTTGACTTCTTTATAGTCAATGCAGTCTTTCATTTGTATTTAGTTGTATTTGTCTTTTTTAAAAAAAAGATTGGTTCTCCAATTTTTTTCTTCTTAGTTCGTGGCCTTCTTGCCTGCAACATTAGCTCATTTTCCACAGTGGTCCCTCCCAACTCTAGCCATTCACAGCGCCACCTTTGCCTTGGAGATTTCAAACTCCTTACATCTGCGGCTCTATCCTCCCACCTCCCCCTTTGACTCTCCTGAGTATATGCCTTTGTTTTAACTCTCATGCTCTCAATGTCTACTCAGCAATAATCTTTGATCAAACCCAGACTAGCTGAATTCACCACACATGTATGGAAGAATATAGGTCCCTTTGGTGCCATTCTCAGGCAAGTCAATGGAAGGCATTGCCGTTGCGTACAGTTCCTTATTCTCAAGAGGACTATGATCCTAAAGTCTATTTGTAAGGTAGTTATTGAGCACTTAGAATCCTTTTCCCAAAGGAATGATGCTATGCATTGTGGTTGGATCCCAGGGTCTTTAATGCCTACTTAGCCTGGTTGCTAAAATTTATACTGTACTCTTTTTATTTTAATAAAAGAAACCCAATTACTAAAAGTTACAATGGACTTTGCTGTTATTAGGGCCATAGGGAGTTGAAACAGGGGAGTTCATTCGCAGAGGAATAAAACACATTCCAACCTTCTTAATTGGCATTTTCCTTCTAGGTGTTAATATTGAACTTTCTGTTTCTAGCTGCTCATTTATGTTCTATAATCTCATCTTTCTTGGGATTAAAAGCATACGTGATTAAGTGCCAAAAGTGGGTGACTGCACTTGATGGTTGTCCCTTAGTCATGCTGAAAAATTACTCTGGGTTGCTGTCACAAGGCCAGTGCTTGTGGTTGTCTCTCCAGTGTTTAAATAAAACTGTGTAAAACCACAATGCCACCAGTCATCTCAAGGGATGGCTCTGCAGTTGCTCATTTATAGATGCTCCCTCAGCCCAGGTTCTGATGGTCCTTGAAGCACCACTAAGGTCTGCAGTTGCTCATTTATAGACGCTCCCTCACCCCAGGTTCTGATGATCCCTGGAGCACCACTGAGGTCTGCAGTTGCTCATTTACAGACATTCCCCAAATCCAGGTTCATCCAATGGTCCCTGGAGCACTATCACGGGACAGACTTGCTCAGTCCATGAGCAGACAGGCCCCCTAAAGTGCTTCAGCTCTTAATCCCTTTAGATTTAGTAAACAAACCAGGAGAGTGGAACATTGTCAAACATTAGCTATATTCTTTTCAATCTGCAGCAAGCAAGGACCATTCCTCAGAATCAGCCTTGTTCAGCAGCTTTGCAATCCGTGGAGGCGAGAGCCCTTTCCCTCCTTGAGCTCAGCAGAGCCATAAAGGATTTCTTAGAAGCCTTGGGAGCAGCAGCTGCCTTGGTCGTCACTTTGATGTTCTGCAAATTCCAAGGGGGCCTCTGAGCTGACTATGCTGAAAGCTAGAAGGGTTCAAGTTTCATTGCAGCAATCCAACCAGACCATACTTAGTCCTTTAGGTGGAGAGGAGACAGCCTGCAAACTGACCTTGGGCAAATGGATATCCAAGGATGATGCATGTTCCGGAGTCCACAGGCCCAGTTGGGTTTTGTTGCTGCTTTTAGCATCCTGCCCTACTATTCTGCCTGTGCCCTGCTATGGGTTCTACTTGTCCTCATTGTCCCCCACCCCATTCTTCAGACCCTCTTATCGCCTCGCTCTCATATTTGGGGTGGGTGAAGGCATCATTTCTTACCATCCTTCTTCTGTTCTTTTTCTTCGTATTCATGTCTAAGAAAACCATACCTCCTTCTCAATAGCACTGAGGTCTGATGCTTTTGCACTGAGGGAACCTAACGGATGCAATGTGAGTTGGGAAAACTTGGCCCTTCCACAGCAAAGCCATTGTCGGCTGTCACAGGTTGCCACAGTCGGCCCCGGAGGAAGGGAGCCGGGCCTTTATGCTCAGGATGTTTGCTTTGCTCTCATGCATGAGCATCCCTGAATGTAAAGTCCATGAGCACACAGGCTGAATCTTGGTTAAGTGTGTTAGATTCTGAGACTACCTAGATTTCTAATCATTTTCAAGAGACGAGGTGGTGGTATTCCACAGGAATCACTCCAGCATTTTCAAGAGACATTTGGCTTCTTGCCTGTGAATACCGGGCAAGAACCAGGCAACACCAGGAACTCCTCTCCAGGTGTTCCAACATGATACCAACGCTGGTGCCCTCGGGTATTCCTGTGCTACCAACTCCCAACTTTACACGTCCCTATAGCACCTATCCTTCCCTACCACAAAATGTTTCTACTTTCATTCTAAATAGTGCATCTCCTCAGACAAAATCAATTCCACTTACTACATTTACACTAGGCCATAATTCTTGACAGAAGTATCGTAGCAGTGAGGAGCACTGACTGCTCTTCCAGAGGACCTAGGTTTGATCCCCAATGGTAAAAGCATGCGTGCACGCACACACACATACACACACACTCATACATATGCATGAGCGAGGCTCACAACTGTCTGTAACTCCAATGTCAGACAATCCAATATTCTCTTCTAGCCGCCTAGGGCACCGTACACACACATGGTGGTACAGAGGGAGACACTCATGCTGAACACTCATACACACGCAATACTAAAATAATGTTTAAAACACTTAAAGTATGTACTTTTGCATTGTTATCACTTATTACTGTAGCTATTGTTAATTAGTGTCCCTGTGGCTCAACTAACCTAATATACAACACAATTCTGTGAGTGTTTCCAACGATAGGCAGTCCTGCAATCAAGATACGGAGCATACCCACCATGCTCATGCTGGCCTGAGTCTGGTGGTTAGATTTTACCTCCTGTAGATCACACAAAAAGAAACGTTATTGTCTCACCTGTCTGGCCAATTCAAATAAGCGAATGCTTTGCAACTTATCCAAAACATTTGCTTGTATCAATTAGAGCACCCATCCCTTTTGTGGCTGAGTAGTATTTCAAGACAATGGAGAGCACACTTTGCTTATCTACTTATCCCAGTGTAAGCCTGGGCTGCAATCCCTCTATGGTCAGCCACCATGAGCGCAGCCACCTCACCAGGTGCTTCCAGAATGACATGCGGCCTCATTAGAGCTCCAAACCCAACTGGCCGAGCAGCCACAGGGAGAAACTTCTGCGACAGTCCAATAGACTTTCCACCTCTGTAAGTTATCTATCCCAGGTATTTTGTCATAGCAACAGAAAGCCTACTAAGACACAAAGCAAGGACACCTTTAACTTTACAGTACCTGTGAGTGTTTTCCGAAGTGCATGTGCCATTTTGGTCCCCAGCAATCATGTGTGAGACTCCCATTCATTCCTTATCTTTACCAAAACTTGGATGGAGCATTTGATTTTTGTTCTCCTAGTGATTATATGGAGTGACAACTGGTTTTACTTTGCATTTCTCAGATGATAAATAACGAATATTTATTAGGGTTTTTAATTTAATTGAAAATAAAATGGTATATATTTATTGTATATATGTTTTAAGATATATAATATAGCAGAAGTCTTAAGCTACTAGTAATTCTATATTTCTGAATTTCATTTAATGCTTACTGAAGTAAATGGATTTCTTTTGGCCAAGATTTCAAGAAATATAACTAAGGAGGAGTCATGGAGTAGTTCACCATACACACAGGACCCTCTCAAGAGTCTCATTGTATGGGGCTGGAAAGATGGCTCAGTGGTTAAGACCAGATTCAATTCCCTGCACCCATGAGGCAGCTCACAGCTGTCTGTAGCTGTAGTTCCAGGGGATCCAACACTCTCACACAGATGAGCTGCACGTCACAGGAAGCACACTGTGTTTTAGTGACTGACAGACTTTCTGCTTCATGATCCAGCCGGCTTCCCAAACAGGCCGTGCTAGCTTTCCGAGGCTGTGTAAGGAAATAAGCACAAGTAGCTAATCTTCCTTCAGCCCCTGCCCCTTGAGGACGGAAGCTTTGAACTTCATTATTTTAAACAGACCCTCTCTAGTTAACAAAGGCATGTACTACTATAGGTTTAGAAAGGAAACTAAATAAATAGGCAAATGCATAGAAAAGATCTAATTTCTTCGGGCGTACGCTGCACTGAAGAAAGACTAAGGACAGAGTCCCAGTAACCTACGTTTGTGGCTTGAAGGTTGTGCTGGTGGTACAGAGGCAATCACCAGCTGAAGCGGGTGGGTAGTGAATGGACCACTGGGCAGACGGCAACCCCATTCATTTTGCTACATAGGCAGGCAGAGCTGAGATAATGGGGATTAATGCCAAAGCTGAAAGAGAGCAGGAAAAAAAAATCCAAGAAGTAGTGTTTTACCTGTAGGGGCCTATGAAACACAAAAACTTCTAGGACATATGGAGCCCCAGAGACAAAGTGTAACGTACACAAATGTACAAAGAGGCCAAACCAGTGTGTCTATCACATATAGACAGGGATGTCCCAGACATGAAAGGCGGATGAACTGCAAGTCAAAGGAGCAAGACGCACGGGGGAAGCCTTGGATTTATCTGGAGCCTGAAAGGAACCTGTGGAGACGTTCATGGACAAAAGCACGATATTCATAACTTGATTCTTGGAATATCTCCATCCACAGTGTGAAGGACAGACTGGGTTAAATGAGACAGATCCACGCAGAGGTTTCCGGGGACGTGGACCTAGATCTGTGAGAAGACACAAAGCATATATAAAAGCCGGGTGAGCTTTTGTGTCAGGCCCATGACTCTCAGGCACAGCCTCACATGTGAGGACAGCATGGGTTATATAGGGAGTTCCAGTCCCATCTCAAAAAGACCAAAGGGAGCGAGAGGTAGAATGAGAGGAAGAGAAACATGCTGGGGGGTGGGGGGGGGTGGAGAGAAGAAACAGCGCTTGGCAAATCAACTCGGATGGTGAGGAAGAGGGGATGGGTGGGGACCCACATGAAAAGACTTCTGCCACTGGCAAGAAAACGGGAGACACCTAAGGGAAGTAGGATGTTTGTGACTGGGGATGGAGGTCCATGCTGCTTGAGAGTTGACTGTGACGTCACCTGCACTTGCAGCCAGGTGGCAGCAGGAAGGCCCATCAGCAGAACGTGGAGTCCAAAAGCCTCTTCGGGCCTGGACTGTGCCCTCAGCAGCCCTGTGGGGACACTGCTACACAGGGCCCCCCACCCCCCCGGGAAAAGTCTGTCCAATCAGGACCCCCTCATGAGTGTCAGCACAATTCCTATGGAACATCTAGCAGCTGTCACTATGTGGATCACGCAACCTTTCAATTGGCATTCGATGAAGAATAGAAAAGAGAAACCACTTGAGTTATTTCTTACCATGCTCCCTGGTCAAAAAACAAACAAGCAAATGACCTAGCCTAGAGTAGGTGTTGAAAACAATGCTGGCCACCCCTTGTTTGGGGAATAGTTGCTGCGGCCTGAACTCTGGCCCTACCAGAGCAACTGTGCTCTGGCAGCTATGGGTCCCATGATCCTCCACTCCACCACTCTTACTTGTAGCTACGATGAGACAAAGGCCTTCTATCAAAAGTCCGAAAAGTACTCGGAACATGGGTCCAGGGTGGGGATGTTTGCATTCAGGATGGAGTCATGGAAAGTAACCACGACGACACACCAAGCAACGAGACAGCAAGGGATCCGCTCTCAAGGCGAGTGAGCACAGGGGCGTTGTAGAAATGACACGGGACAATGCATGGGCTGCAAGTGCTGGAGGAAATTCACACACAGCTTAGAGAGCTGAAGCCGAGAATAAGGTAGACAGAGAGGCCTCACTGAAGAAGGCTGAACCTGGCGCAGGGCCCTAAGTGCAAAGGTCACACCAAGGGACACAGAAGGTCCCTGACCATTGTGTGTGGCCAGGAGAGGAAACCATGAGGTTGGGCAGATAATAACTAGTCATCCTATGTCAAAGGAAAAAAATGCTTTTTATTTAACATTTAAAAGTCAGGAGACTTCTCACAAAAACCAGATATTTAGATTCTCTTGAAATATTATCCTATATGGGAGCCCTCCACCCAGGTCACACAGGTATAGTCTTCTTGTCTCTGAGGAATATTCCTATGTGATGGTGGCCTTCTAGTTCAAAGTCCCCATCCTTCCTATTCCAGACTACAGAGGCCTGCTGGCTATTGGAAATGCAGTGATTTGTTCCTCTTTAACCCCCTCTCCATTCAAGTGGGACTAAGATCAGTACAGTGGCTGCAGACAGTTGGCATGGGTCCACATAGCATGGGCACCACTTCAGTGTTTCTGTCTGTAGACTGGTGTCACACTTGCTCATTTTATGAACACTGTGTCCTTCATTTCTGGCTGGATAAAACTTGTCCACAAAGACTGAGTGTCACAATGGCTCCAAACATCTTTTGGGGAACCACAGGTTGTTTCCAGCACACACACACACACACACACACACACACACACAATGTTCTTTATTCTCCCCAATGGGTGAAGGCTCAGAATACAAAATTACACTAGAAATTTTACAGACTATCCAAGTACCAAGATTTAAAAGTCAACAAGGTATCCAAAGTTTTCCTGAAGCATCTTAAATTGCCTTCTATAGATTTTGCCTTCTGCATGCAGACACACCCATGAATAAAAACATACATAAGCATGTATATACATGTATGCAAGTACACATACACATGCACACACATGCATATACATACATACAGATATACACATGCACATAAATACATACATACAGATACACACATGCACAGACACATATATACATCACACACTTGCAAGCATACACATATGCACGCATGCAAACACAGGGAAACACTTGCATACAAACACATATGTAGAAGTGCATAGATACATGCATGCATGTACACACAAATACAGGCACACACACACAAAACCACCACACACACACACACACACACACACACACACACACATATATATGACATTCCAGGTAGCCAGAATTTCTACAGGGAAAAATAAAGTATCAGTCTTACTATTTTAAATTTTAAATATAATAGTAAATTGAATGGAACTGCTCACTTCTAATGTGACTGACAGTGTCCTTCTTCCTTTGGACTTCCAAGACTTAATACCAAAAGGTGTGAGAGAAGAAATGAAAAATCATTACTCTAGGGAGGAAATACAGACTTTCATTTAAGAGCAGATAAGCTGTATAAAGGTAGAAAAACACTATATATGAAACTCTCGCTGCTTCTGACATGAGTGCCTAGGAAGATGGGTGTGTTCACTCATCACTCTTCTGGATAATCACATACACACATACACACACACAGATACAGACACATACAATATGTGAATACTTAATGTATATGTGTCTTAAATTAATAAGTAGTATCTAAAACCATTTTTGCAAATTTTACGCTAGACTTCCCAGTTCAATGTTTAACAGACTGTTTCACGAAAGAGATACCTGAGTTCTGGGGATGTAAATATTGACACCCCACTCCTGCAACTTCAAGCAGCTCATTCTATACCAGAAACACAGAACAGCGAGGTCTTCAGCCTTGTGTGAAACCACCCCTCTCCCCAACCTGGCTCCTTCTTTGCCCATCCACTCTCCATCTTCATGGGGCATATACTATGGTCCACCCTCAATTTCTTCACACTGATTTGGCTGACACTGGCTGGTCTTCCGGAGGTCTTGAGTCAAATTCCCAGCAACCACATGGTGGCTGACAAACTTCTATAGTGGGATCTGATGCCCTCTTCTGGTATACAGACATACAAACAGAGTTCTCATATACATAAAATACACACATAAATAAAACTTGAAAGAAAGAGAGAGAGTGAGAGAGAAAGAAAGGAAGAAAGAAAGAGGAAGGAAGGAAGGAAGGAAGGAAGGAAGGAAGGAAGGAAGGAAGGAAGGAAGGAAGGAAGAGGAAGGAAGGAAGGAACTTCTGAATCCTGTACTTTTGAATCCTACAAAACAAAAGTCTGGGGCTCAGTTCAAAGATGCTTCCCATCTGTATGGGGCGTCCCTCTGTTCTGACTTTAAATAGCATCTACAAGTTAATCTCAAATTTCTATCTCTGGGTACAAACTCTCCCCCAAATTCCAGCTCCAACCATCTTATTGTCCCTCCACATAGTTGGGCATCCAAAGCACAGCATGTCCCAAAGAGAGCTTCTGGTTCCCTCCCCCAGTCAGTTTTTCTCCTGTGTGGGACAGTTCAGGAACATCGACCACACCACTTCTGCCTTCAGTACACACCCGGAGCACATCTCTCTAGGACAGTGTAAGCTCCCAGGACCCTCGTCATTCCAGTTTCCTTGCTGACACCTTCTCAGCGAGGTCTTCAGCCTTGTGTGAAACCATCCCTCTCCCCATCCTGGCTCCTTCTTTGCCCATCCACTTTCCATCTTCATGGGGCAGATACTATGGTCCACCCTCAATTTCTTCACACTGATTTGGTGGTATCTTCTCTCGCTGCTTGCCGTCCCCATTAAAATAGCAGCTCCTGGGGACCTGCAATTTCTTGGCTAATTCTTTCACTATTTTTGTCTTCGAAGAGCATCACAAAGTCATGGAATATGTTCACATTCTCATGGAATAAAAGGAAGGGTTAGTAGAGGTAGAGATTGGACGTGGGGAGTCAAGTTCAGAGAACAAAATAGTCCCTACATAGCTACTGAGGCCAGGGCCGAATGAGGGGCAGGACCAGAGAAATACAATTTGAGGCAGAGATCTGCCAGAGCCTATGCAGAGGGTCAGGATTTGTTAACTGAGACAATGCCTGATAACCTTCATAGAGAGGGATGGAGAAGGCCGGAGTAGGAAGATGTAAGGAGGGAGTGAGAGGAAGGGCTGGCTCATCTCAAAGATGCACGTTACTATATTTATAACTGCTTCTTTCTTAGGTATCACTAAGGGGTACTAAAGTCTTCAGACAGTATTTCAAGGTGTAAATTATTCCTAAATTGAATAAGTCTAAAGCCCCACGAGAGCTCATCGTCCTGTGTAACATACACTCTTGGCTTCACAGCAAGCTCCAGGTAGAGGAAGGTCTTAGGGAAAGGCATGTGTGGGAAATGATGGCTTGCCTAAGACCCGCGTCCCCACAGCTCACAACTCTACAGAAAAGAGCAGCCCTGGTCTTGTTCCCCAGCCTTGCATTCAGTGGCTCTAACTCCAGCCCAGGGTTGACCTTTACTTTAAATAGATTTTCCTGGACTGGAGGGAAGAAAACATTGATTCATCCAAGACTCCTGAACAACCTACTGTTCGCATTACTTGAAATAAAGTCTGCTTTAAATCAGAATTCTTGAGACACAGAAATAAATATACCAAGAGGTTTCTAATTTGGGGCTTTCACCAGCGGGTTATTTTCATTCACAACACTGGCCAAACTTGATACGGTCTTCCAGAAAGGCTGGCCGTGGAACGCCTGGCCGGCTAGATCAGAGGGTCCGCCTCCGACTTCGGCTTGTCTGGAGACTGACACTTTCCATAGAAAGAGCTAGGCATGTGTGTGAACAGATGGTGACTTCTCAGGCCTTTTCAAGGCCCAATGTTAATTTAGCTGCACTGAGTGATAGGGGAGATCTCTGAACAACATGATTCCAGAGAGTCAGCATGGTGGAGCAAAGCCTCCAGCACTTGGGTTGCCCAACAACAAACTCACAACACGCAGCCTCCCAAGTCTGCTGAACTCACCCTAAACGTGAATGCCTCAACCTGAAGGCCCAGTGAGTCAACAGTGTCCTGAACAGAGGTCTTTTTGGTTGATTCTGTGGTAATGTAGTTTCCGCTCAAGTCTTTTGAACACTTCACTGTTTTAAATCATTGTAAGACAGCTGGAGAACAAAACGATGACATAAACCTAATAAAAATAATGTCCTCTTTTTGCCTTGGAGAAGAAACATGGTACTTGGCATAATACAGAGGTAAATGAGCCAGTGCACCAGAAAGAAATGAAGGTGTGGCCAAAACATTAAAGAGTGAGCTCACCTGCCAAGCACCTGCCTCACCTAGCTGTGTTCTCAGCACCATCTGAACAGAACAGCATCACCGGCTACAGCATCTCAGGCTACGTGTGACCTGCTGGTCCACAGTTGGCCAAAGCCAAGCACAATCAGACACAAAGAAAAGGATGGTTCAGGACTCTGAACATTTCTACACATGTCCACAGGAGTGGCCATCTGTAGTCTGCATTTGGTCCCCCTCCCCCCCTCCTGACTAGAGGAGATTAACGGCACCAGGCAGTTTAGCTGAGGTGGGAACTCTTGATCTACCAGCATTCGTGCCATGGCTCTACTGACGAGCAAAACCCAGGTGCACGGCTTGAAACAATGAGCAAACCTACAGATGTGTGTGCACGCGTGCACACACGTACACGTCCATTCGTGACATCCAGCAGAAGTGTGGCTCTCTGCTACCAACCCAAGCATTCCGAGAACTTGTGTGCATCTACAACGCACACAACCATGAAAATGGTCCAGAGAGTCGGAACTGATGAGGACCACAGCAAGCCCCTCACCTGCGCACTCAACCAGAACCTCATCGTGGATGCTTTGGGCTTGTACCAGAGATTAATAGGTGAGCACAGCCCTCTTCCTTCTAAATTGTCTGCCTATCTAGCTCATTCTAGGCCCCATTACCAAAATACTGTAATAGTGACCCAAGTGTGTGCTTATATAAACATGCCCTACTTAAAATGTCATGATAGCAAATCATTTTTCTCCATGGCCCTTTACTCTGTGTTCTATCACATGCAGTATTATAGCCCACTTTACATTTACTTTCTTGATATTTTTAAAAATATATTTTCATATACTTTTGACCTTTTAAGGCAAATTTCCACAGATTTTCTAATTGCGTGAAGAATTTCTTCTTGAAAACCAAAGACTAGAAGATATAAAAGGAAGCCCCACGTAGCCATGGAACCAGCCAAAGGGAACTAACTGGCTATCACCACAAGCTGACATGAGCTCCGACCCCAAGGATGCCCTGACTCATAGCGCTAAATAATTGACTGAAGGATGAGTGCTTCAATATTGTACATGTGTGAATCCTCGGGGCAGGCCTGACAGGGCCAGAATGTCAGGGAAAGACAACCACAGCTGAGCTCGGAGTTCAAGGAGCTCAAGGTCTCGGGCTGTGACCCAGTCGCTGGGCCCGTACACACTCACCTAATGCCAGCAGTGTTCTGAAGAGAGGGGACAGAAGAGCCCAGCTGAGGGCCAGAGGTGTGCCCTTAGAAAGAGAACACTGGAGGCGGACAGGAGGGGAGGCGGGCTCCAGTGCTCCTGACTGACAAGAAGAGCTGTGGCCAGTGACAGCAGAGACGCGGTTAATAAAAACAACGGGCAGAATGTGTAGGGCTGCCGGGGCGGCTTCACCTCCAAAGGTGACTGGGGATCCAGCACAGATGCGGGAAAGGATCTTATTCCCCCATTAGCTCACCCAAAACTAGAAGGCTTGAGAGGGGCTGGAGGAAAGATCTAGTTAACCATGAAACCCACAGGGAGCCATACCAGGCTGGGACAGCAGCCTTGGGAAAGGGAAGGCCCAACAGGTTCTGGCATCTTCCCTAAAGCCTTACACACACACACACACACACACACACACACACACACACACACACACACACATACACACACACACACACACACCTTCTACTAAGAAATCATCTCTTTAAAACAATGACAATATTCATTAATTTTGCTTTTCTCCAGCTAATCATTCACTGAAGCTGGCATACACAGGCCACAGCCATTCTGCCTCTTCTTATTCTTCCATACATTGGCCCAGGACCAGACTGTTCGTTGAGGTCGGGATCACATTCCCACACTGCCACTCAGTGGGGACCTATCTCTGTCGGTTACAAAGGAGGCCAGCCCAAAGTCCTCGTCTATTCTCACTTCCTTTAAGTATGGAACAAGCCGCCGAGGGTTAGGTTTTTCTTTTAATATCTAAGATCACCATTTTCACACTTCTTGGGCAAACAAATTTCCGAAAGCATTTTTAAGGAGTTGTTTGCTGTTTTCACAGGTGTCTCAGAGAATTAGAAAGAGAAGAAATAAGTGCTTCATCTAACGGGGAGGGAATAAGGCTGTCTACAAGGTCGCCCTGGTTCCAGCTCTTTCTCCACCAGCCTCAAGCAGTTGCTCCCATACCTCACGCCAATGGCTGCACAGAGCGGCCCCTGCTGGATTATTTTATTTTTCAAGCATAGACTGAACAGAGTGGGTGCCTGCCCTGGACCTGCAGGGACAGAGCCTGCAGGAGACACACAGTCCAAGCTGTCACCTACAATAGGACCTGCCAATCTCCGGAAGAATTATTAGCATCAAGGAGAAAGGCAGCTGAGGATTCTCAGATTTGTTGGAGAGGAATTAGCCACTTCAATGCTAATTGTTTTCTTCCTTCAGGGTGATGTTCTGCCGGCCGATTGTTTACTTGTTTTTCTGTGGTGGAAATTGTGGAGGCAGGGAGTAGGAGGCCCTTGAATTGTTTCATCCAGAAACACTCAGCTCCATTTAGAATCACAGACGTCTCTTTCCCAGTTCTTCCCTAAACAAACCAATGCCCACAGTAGGCATCTTCTGACCTCAAATGCCAGGAACTAACAGGTTTGTTCACCAACATGAGCAACACTGTGAAGGTAGAAAGCACCTTGGTGGCAAGTGCAGAAGTGGATTGGTTTCAGTGAGACTGGGAAAGAGGACAGATGGAGGCCCAGAGCTCCGCCCCTCTAGGCTTCCCTCCATCTCCTCACACTGATCTCTGAACTCCTACACTGTTGTTGAAGACTCATACCACTTTGGTCTTCTCCATGGCTTTCTCTTCCTCTTCACCTTGTGCCACAGTTATCTTTTTACCAGGGCTGCCATAAACAAATCCCACAAACTAAGCGGACTGAAGCAACAGAAAGTTATTCTCTTGTAGACCTTAATGCTAACGCCTGGTTCAAGGTGTCGGTGGGGCTGTGATTCCTCTGGAGCCTCATTCACATGCTGGGTGACATCATTAGCCTATGTTCAGTCACAGCCAACTTCAATCCCTGCCTGTTATCCTGTGGCAACCACGACAATCCCCCGTGGGTCTCTTCCTTTTATGATAAGGACACCAGTTGTTGGATTAAAGCCTCATCCCAAGTCAGAATAACTTCATTCTAAGTAGCCTGTGGATGACTACATTTATAAAGTCCTATTATCTGTGGGACACAGTCATTTAAACCCACAAAAGCTACACAATCCCCATGGCCGTGAACAAGAGGCTATGGCATAAAGCTTCTTCCACTTCTGCCTCTCTTTAATGCTTTCTATCTGGTTTTTAAGAGTTTTATTTTGTTACCAAGCCACCAATGACCTACCCTGCAGTTGAGTCTATTGAGATTTTGCTTCCCAGTTGTACCACTCTGAATTTCATGGATATTGAAACTGTCCTAATCCCCGGGCCCCTGTTACTTCTACTTTTTTGAACCTACAGTCAACAGTCTAGTGTTTCAACTCATATTTGCTACACACAGATCATCAGACTAAAGAGACACTTGATGCCAGTGGCTTCGCCTTAATGTCATCCAACAGTTCTCTCCTGAATTCCCTTCACAGTGACCACCTCAGCTTCAGATCACCCCACCCTTTCAGTCACAGGCTGACTACAAGAAACATAGGAATATTCATTGTGGGACAGTGCACACTTGCCTTATCATCAGGATTTTGAAGTTAACCCAATCCCTATGCTCCCAAAATGAAGAGCCTTGGAAAAACGAACCAAAGAAGAAATGTGGCAAGTCCTCCAGTCATCAAGTATAGAAACCATGCTGGTTAGATTCTGTCAACTTGACACAAACTAGAGCAACCTAGGAAGAGGGAATCTCAACTGCCACTTTCATACTGGCCCATGGACATGTCTGTGGGGCTTTTCTTGTTTAATGATTGATGGGGGTCTCTCCGCCCACTGTAGATGGTACCATCCCTGGGTAGTAGTCCTGGGTTATATAAGACAGCAAGCAGAGAAAGTCATGGAAAGCAAGTCAGTAAGCAACGCTGCTCCATGGTTCCAGTTCCTGCCTTGACATCCCTTGATAATGGAATGTAACCTGTAAGACAATAAAGTCTTTCCTTATCCAAGTTGTTTTTGGCCAGTGCTTTATCGTAACAACAGAAACCTAACAAGAACAGAAATTATGACTTGCAAGGAAGAGCCAGCAAAAAGGGAAGTGAACTCGCTTACGTGACTGTAAGTCTATCCCTAACAAGGGACATTAACTTGCTTACATGCTGTAAAGTTTATCTCCAATAAAGGCAGTGAACTCGCTTAGGTGCCTCTAAGTCTATCCCCAACAAGGGATGCTAACTCGCTTACATGTCTATGAGTCAATCCCTGCCTTCCTCAAAGCATTGCTGCATTTCTGCTGCGCTGACAACAGTTCATTCTAACATCTCAGACACTTCTTTTTAGAGACCGTCACCCAACTCCAGCCTCAACTGTCCCTCGGAGACTACAGTCACATTTTCCTCTTGCTGTCTGTTTCAGAATGTTCCAGCAGTACCTGGAATTAAGTTCAGAGCAAAAGCTGTCACCCAGTTCTCAATCTCCATCCCTCAGCTAATTACAACACCATTCTCTCTGTAATTCAAATTCAGAGGCCCGGATCTTTCTCGGCCCTTTCTTTTCCTTTCTTCTGTGTCATTTTTGTCTCCCTAATTCTTCCTTTATCGATTCCTAGTCACATCAACTTGTAGTACAGCCATTATTATGAAGACATTCTCTCACTGGGTTTTCTCTGAAAACCTTTCCCATTGACACTGACACACATGCACACACAGACACACACACACACACAGATTATATTTGGTAGCATAAGGGTATTAAATGCTTTCATATATATATATTTTCTTTCATATATATTTTATATATAATATATTCATATTAAGGCATTATATATATTTATATATGAAAGCGTACACACACACACACACACATATATATATATATCACATATATCACTTTGGTTCCTTTATCAGCCTGGATGACAGACAGTGGAAGTAATCCTGGAGACTGTAATTGATTTGCCCAAATTCACCGAGCAAGTGAGCAAAGAGCTGTATTTCACTCCCAGGTTTGATGTCAATTACACAGATCCATAGCTACGCCACTGCCAAAGTTATCCTTCCACAGAACAGCTGGGACAGCAAGTCTGCTTCAGACGAGTACTCACTGGCAAACTAGCCCCTGGGACACACGTTCCAGGGGTGGCTGTAGAGGTGGCACAGTTCCACCAGCCCCGCCCTCCTGTCTCAGACACAGCCCTGGGGAAGTGTTGGAAGCTGAAGCAGCAGCATCCACTCTGACATCTTGGATCTAGGGAATCCAGTCAACATGGCGGTTCCCCAGGAGGACTGTTGGCCTCAGTGACGTCATCAGTGCTCCCAATAGCACCATCCTCTTGTTGTCGGCCACCCGCTAGGCACCTCCTCTTTTCTCCCAACCAGATCTGTTCCTGAAAGTCTCACCCGAGGGGAGGCCTGGAAATCCATTTAGCACCCAGCTCCCACGACTATTCACCTTGGAAGCCCCCAACCTCCCTGCCAGGAAACATTTAATAGAATCCATTAATCACCAGGTAATTTACAGATGCTACAGATGGCTGGAAGCTATCTTGCAACCAAAACCTGGTTGTAGATCCATCCATTATATTTCTAGCTGTTTCCTGTGGGAGCCCTGAGATGCCATGATGAACACTCTTCATCTTAAACATCTTGAATTCCTTCATTCATTTAATCATTAAAAAGTCATTAAAATCAGGCTTTCTCTGAAGCTGCCATTTGCATTTTAACCCTGTGTGATCCTGCTCCACTCTCCATCTCTCACTTCTCTCAATGGATCACCATCAAGTGTTGATCAAGACTCCATCACTGTTGGTCTTCCCTCTGAAGCCCACACTGTCAACTGCCACCCTGGCTCCCATCTTCTCTGCAAACATGGGACACACTGACGAGACTGAAGATGACTGACTTCAAATAGAAGATGACAACCAAGCCCGTGAGGACACCTGTGTCAATCCTAATGGAGAACACAGGCATCTGGCTCTCTCCACTTGGCTTTGATCCAGTTATTCTTGATGAGACTAACCTGTTCCATGCTCCTCCAGCTCCATACCCATTCCTAGAACCATCTCCAGCTGCCTTCTGTCTGGAAGAAAGCTCTACACTCTTTCCGAAGGAACTGAGAACCAATTACCACTCAAGTCCCTCATGCATTGAGCCCACTGTATTTTCCTCACCAGCTCCTACATTATGTTCAATCTGAACAGATGGTGGGAATTGAGGAGGCTGGGAAGGTGGGCAAAACATTTACTTTTAAGCTTTAAAAAACAAACAAACAAACAACAACAAAACCCTTGGAGTCACTGTGGTTCTAGACTGTAACTGTCTTAGTTATTTTTCTATTGACCCATGACCAAGGCAACTCAGAGAAGAAAGCATTAATTGTGAGCTTGCTTATAGTTTCAGAAGGTTAGTCCATGATCGTCAGGGTAGAGAGCATGGTAGTAGGCAGGCAGGCAGGCATGGTGCTGGAGCAGTAGCTGAGAGCTTACATCTTGAGACATAAATGTGAGTCAAGGGTGGGGGTGGGAGGAGGGAAGGACTGGGATGATGTGAGGTTTTTGAAATTCTCGGCACAAGGAGTCAGGTGTTTCCTAAATCCTTTCAAAAGAACAAGAACGCAGAGTGCAGTTTACTCTGGGTGTCTTAATTTGTCAAACTGGAAGTTTCCTGTTGAATAGCTTGACTCAGCAGAGATTTCTGACCTCTCTCGAATGTGGTTATACTGTCACCAAGGCCGTCACAGTCACCAAGGAAGATCTATATACTTTCCAGAAAAATCACTTCATACACCGTCAATCCGTTCCTTTTTGATTTCACAAGTCAGTTTTTAATAACTTAGAAGTACATAACACAATGGGTTTCCAATGAAGCATGCTGAGGCTGGTAGAAGCAGGAAGGCCACAGGATTTGCTTACATGAAATGAGATGCACGGCCAGCTGACAACTGGTGATCTTTCAGCAGGCTTACATGAGGCCTCTCAGCTTGGTAAGTTTACCATTCTGCCATGGAACCTGACATGACTTGGATAGTTCCTTGCCATTCTCTCCTCTCTCCTCTTTCTGTCTTTCTCTATGTCTGTCTGTCTGTCTCTCTCTCTCTTTCTCTCTCTGTCTCTGTCTGAGGGAACTGAGTGGGTATCTACATGCCCCGGTGCATATGTGGGGGTCAGAGGACAACCTCAAATGTCAGTCTTCGCTATTCTACTTTGTTTGAGGCAAAGTCTCTCATTGGCTGTTGCATACACAAAGCTAGCCAGTCCATGAATTTCTAGGGATTCTCCTGTCTCCACTTCCCATCTTGCCTCATGCACACTGGATCTCCTCTGGATCTTATGTGGGATCTAGAGTTCTGGATTCCATGTTGTATGCTTGCCTGGCAAGTGCTCCAGCCACTGTGTCACCCCCTCTCCCTTTTGATTTCTCCTCTGATTCTTTCATGTATTCCCCTTTATTTATTCTCTGTCTTTGTTGTTACTGATATTTTGCACATGTGCATATACATGTTTACAAGATGGCTGCCCTTGCACATGTGTGCACATGGATATGGGGGCCTGAGGTTGACACCCAGTGTCTACCTGTATTGCTCTTTACTTTACTTAGTAAGGAAAGGTCTCTCTGCTGGACACAGAGCTTGCCTATCAACCAGGCAGCTTGCCCCTGGGGATTACCTGTTTCTATCTGCAAAGTCTTAGAATCATAGGCAGCCACCACACCTACCTGGCTCTTATGTAGGTGCTGGGTACCCTGACCCCAGCCACCTGGGGGACAGTAAGCACTTTATCTGCAGACTCAGCTCCCCAGATCTTTTCTTGTATTTTAATATAGACACTCAATGTGTAGCACTGGTTGGACTTGAACTCACTGCTCGCTATGTTGCCCAGCATGACCTCGAACTCACAACCTTCCAGGCCTCAGTCTCCCGAGTGCTATAATCACAATGTGCACTGCCACACCCAGCCTCTTGCAGGTCTGTACCTTACTGATACAACTTAAGCAAGAGGACAATTTGTTAAATAGAGCAAATATACATAAGCCATACAGACAAAAAAGATTAACAAAACAAAGAAACAAAACAACAACCTAGCTCAAGTTTCCTTAAATATTAAATACATAAATAATAAAGACATGTAAAGTTACCTTTGCTTATACTGTCCCATTGGGAACATACTCCCTAATTTCAAATTCCAATTCTTCAACCTGTCATACAAACCTGTCACTCATGTATATGGTCACCATCTATGTGATATGAATCTTTCATGGCATTGCTGATCTTATACATTATCCATGAAACCAGTGTCCTTATATGTACTGCCACACAGAAAAATCAGCAATGCACATACAAACACAACACAAACAAACCTCTGTATACTCAGGTTAAACTAATTTTGGGTTGAAAATATTAGAAAAGAAATTCCATCTGCGTTAACCATACACAGATCTTTCTCTTGCCATTATTCCTAAACAAAATAGTAAAACTACTATTTGCGTATTTCCAATACATGAGGTATACAAAGTCAGCTAGAGATGATTTAAAGGATGAGAATGCGTGTATGTGTGTTCCACACAAAAGACAGGAAACAAGAAAAGACTGTGTTGTCACAGTTCCCAAAATATTAACATGAGAAACCTCACACTCCAGGCGACAACTTCCAGCGATTCAGAGGCAGCTCAAATAGGTAGAGGAGCTTTGCCGGGCCTCGCTGGCTTCTGCCTGTTCCTTCCAGGAACTCTGTAGCCCAGATTTGATTTCCACAGCATGTGTGTGCAAACACGGGGTGCCCTCTGGACGAATAGAATGCTAGCCATTCTAAAGCGCCTAAAGACTGACAGGTGCTGAGCAGGGGCCCCAAACAAAGCCTAGATTACAGACACAACACTAACACCGTTCCAAAAATTCTGCCTTGCTGTGCTGTCAAGGCTCCGCCATGTCTGCCCCATCGGTTCTCCTTCACAAAACTGAATGCTAAGATCTCACTCAAGCACGTGATTGGAATTCAGGGACAGGGCAAAGACAAAGAGGAAAGCCAGGGCTACCCCCACAAGGGCCTTCTAGAAAAACTCCACATTCCTTTGGTAGCTAAGCAATTTGCTCTCGCATAACTCAGAAACATAACCTTTGAACTGTATGTGTCTAAAAGGCCACCAGTAAAATGCGTTTGGGAGGCTGACAAGAAGGCTCAGCAGGGAGAGGCACTTGCTGCCAAGTGTGACAACAGGAGCTTGGGCCCCAGGACTTAAATGGTGGAAGAAGAGAACCAGTTCCCGCTCGCTGCCCTCTGACCCTCACACGTTCTTGTGAGCATACATGCACACACATTAAATGCACCTTTTTTCATTTTTAAAAATTATCCTTTGAGAGACAACAGAAAAGTAATTTGATCCTACAAGCATCTTCTCAATCAAAACCATTCTGATTATATTTTATTTACTGTTTTAGCTAGCTTATAATTTTGAGATTTATTTTTTCAAGTTTCACTGACTTGCTGGCCAAGAGACAGGAGGAGGAGCAGTACCACCGAGAGCTGGGGAAACATACCCCTGAGCACTCTTGGGCTTCAAGTTTTGCTCTCATTTATCTCCCTGTGTCTGGTGAAAATCTTACATTCTTTGGGAAAAGGAAGAATTAGCTTGCTGTAGGGGAAAGAGAGTAGTGGAAGACACACAGGTGGAGGGACCACCCCCACAGGGAGACATTGTAACCTACTCTAACAGACCCGGTCTCCAGGGATCAGGGACACTCAGGGAAGCTTGCCTCTGACAACCCCAGAGGTCGTGATTTGACTTGGGAGCCTGAAACTGACCAGAACAAGAAAACAAACAATTTAAGGGTGGGTGAGTTATACAAAGGCCGAATTTGCACACTGTGCCCACACATGGCCGAAAGCTAGAAGAAAACAGGTAAGAGGGTGCACAGGTCAGAGGGCAGATGATGTTTCTCAGATCAGGTTGGCAAGATACTGTGGTCAAGATGAATTTATTTATGCAAACCCCAAAGGGGGCACTGGCCTGGAGGTTTCTTTGATTGCAAAACTGTTAGCCAGGAAATGATAACTCTTGCATGGCTGGATTTTAATTACAGAAGCCATCACCATGAACCTTCCTAGATGGTTCCAAAGTCTCATGATCATAGAAGAATATAGTAGCATTGGAATCAAATCCCAACAGGACCCCATAATTGCAGCCGCGCTGCTGAGTTCAAAACATTGGCTTCACGACAGCAAAGAAGGTTATGGACAATTTAATCCTCACCAAACGACTGACACCATCCTTAACTTATTTCCCCTAACCTTGTTGCCCTTCCTGACCCTCTGTGAAACTAAGTACAAGTAGGCCCACACAGGCAAATAACATTAGACACATATTTTTGAATTACTGGGTTTTTTGGTAAGTTAGTTCAATGGCTTCCTGCTTCATTTTCTACTTTGTAAATTGCCCAAACAACCATTTTCTCTATCACCAACAGCTGCGTTTCACAAAAACAGGGAAGATTTTTGAACAGGTTTGATGCTGGGGTAGGAAAGAGAAAGCTTAGAAGAGGAGCAGAATTTTCCCAGAACACACGGGAGAATAAAGGCCATTTGTAAAATATGCAATCAAGGGAAATTGGTAGGCTGGTATGATTTTCAGGACCACATTTGTTCAAATATTTTTGAGTTCTGTCCCTGTAATTACACTTGTCCACATGATAGAGTCGGAGTACTGAGACTTGTCCCCTGGGTGGTATGTCGAAATCACCCTTGGCCTCAGAGCTACACCAGGCAGTGCCATTTGCCACAGCGTGGCAAACTTCTTTAGCCTACTCAGAACCTCTGGGAAGTTAAACAAGAATTACCAATTAGAAGCCACAGGTATTCAGAGAAGAGCCTCATGTTGCCCAGCACAATTTCTACAGCACCCTGCTAACAGCACAAGAGGTAGAAGCTGTCTGCCTCTCCAGCCCTCACCATGGTTGGACAGAGACCAGGACTTGCCACTGTGGTTTTAAACCTAATTGTTACTCACATCTTTATTCTGAGGAGGGAAGGTAGAGAGATTATTTTTAGGGGAAGATAAACAATGATTGTGTTGAGCCCACTTCCCTCTTTTCTACCAATGCCCTATTTATTCACATTTACCAGAGTTACAGTCCACGCAAGCCTGTGTACAGGTGTTTGGCCATAGAGATGCTGTAACCCATGTGTCTTATTTATCTCTACTCCAGAGAAATAGCACCTGGCAACTGGGAGAGGCTCCAGAAATGTTACTGACAAAAAAAAATTCAGAGAATGAAGAAAGTAGACAGCATTCCAAATTATAAGTTTAGAAGGGATTGGGAAAGTACAATATCGTTTTTGGATTGAATGTATACATTTGAAGAAACTATTCCTTAAAGTGGAGATCAAACACCCATTATCAAATATGTTAGGAACGAATATCCTAGCCTTCATACACACCTCTAAGAGAAATGAAAAGACTCTGCCAGCATCTAGACACATGGCAGTGACATCTTAAGAAGCAGTGCAGTCTGAAAGAAAAGCTGTTGACACGACTAGCTGAGAACACAGAAGAGCTAGGACATCTTTCCTCAGGGCTTTTACAAGGGCAAGTTGAAATGACACCTGGATAGCCATGAGCATATCATGTTGCCCCTACAGGAATATATGGAATCTTCAAACACAAAATGAAAGCGGGGAAAGGGAAACAGAGAGACAGATGCTGATTCCAATATTCCTGTCAAGTGAACTCTGTGGCCATCACATTCTTTACTGGGCACTGCTTACCTGTGCTTTTCCAGAGGCCATAAATGTACATAGCTGCAAGCTGTCAGTAGAAAACCTCAATGCTCACCCAGTGACACACCTCCTCCAACAAGGCCACAACCTCCTAATCCTTCCCAAACAGTTCCACCAACTGAGGACCACATAGTCAAACGTACCAGCCTATGGAGGCCATTTTCACTCAAGTCACCACAGCCATCCTCAGCAGCAAATAACAGCCAAATTTGGTGAGAGAAATCAGATTTCCTGAGTTACAACACAATCCTAATAGTAAACAGTAAAACAGTAATAATGGCAATATAGAGATGGCAAGAACTATCCAGAAAATTTAAATATTAGACCTGATAGATGTGTACTTTAATTAGCTATCTATACACACAGTACTATGAAAACAAGTAGAGGATGTTAACATAGACACAAATAAGTCATCAGTAAAGAGGAAGACATTAGACAATGGAACCAAGTAGAAATTCTGGAGTTGAAAAGTATAATACCCAAAATAAAAACCTCACCAGAGGAGTTCATCAGCAGAGCTGAGTAGGAGCCGGCCATTGTGAAGACATGACAAGTGAAATTCTAGACTGACAGGTTTTGTGGACACTATCAAGCATGCCAAATATGCACATGGGACTCCCAGGAGGAAGAGAGAGATATTAATGGATAGAAAGTAGACTTTAAGAAATACTTGTTAAAAATCCCCCAAGGTTTACAACACATAATCTTCACATCCATATAAAACCCAACAACCTCTGTGAAGGAGAAGCCCAAGACCTGCAGTGAGACCCGTCCATCACAAATAAGGTGAAGCAAGAATCTGGAAGCCAAAGAAAGAAGTGATGGGCAGGAAAGGCTACCACATTCCCAGCAGAAATCATAGCAGCCCAGGGCACTGGGATGAAATACTTAAAAGAAAGAAATTACTAAAATGAAGGGAAATGAAGCTGGTCCATGGTAGGCAAAGGCTGAGCAATCCCATGACAAGACCCTCTTAGAGAGGAGGTGAAGATGAGCACTTCCAGAGGAGATGGAACCAGCTAAAGACCTTAGAAATAAAGGCCACTGCTAAGACCGTGCAGGCAAACACCAGCGCTGGTGTGGCTTAGCATTGGGTCTGATGCGCCATGTCGTTTACTGTGGGATTGAAGGACAGGAGGATTCACCAATTATAAATTCACATGAACACAATAAATGAAATGAAATCTGTGAGAATACAGCACAGAGGAAGAGGCACAGACAGCACTCTCACATGCAACTGAAGCTAAATTAGTGCTAATTCAGGTTACATAGCTGTAAATGAATGACATTAATTATGATTCCCATGGCACTCACCAAGAAAATAGTGTAAAAATGTGCAGAAAGAGACAATGGAAGGGATTCTACAGATATACTAAAAACAAAAACCCACAAAGGTAGGCCAATATTA
Organism: Ondatra zibethicus; assembly: GCA_004026605.1. Taxonomy (NCBI): domain Eukaryota; kingdom Metazoa; phylum Chordata; class Mammalia; order Rodentia; family Cricetidae; genus Ondatra; species Ondatra zibethicus. The sequence goes on from PVIU01008392.1 coordinate 41,931, forward strand.
GTAGCTAGGTGGGAGAAGTCAGCTATAAAAAGTCACATACTATCTAATTTCACAATATGGAAAAAATCAAAATAAGTAAAGCATGTAGTCAGAGCACAGACTGGTGACTTCTAGGTCCTGGAAGCGGGAGAAAGGACTCAGTAGCAGCTTGATGGGTGCAGGGCTTAATTTGGGGTGATGACTGTTTCAGAAATAAATAGTGGCAGTGTTCACACAACGTTGGATATGTACTCACTACTACCAAATAGTTCATTTTAAGATGCTCAGTTTATGGTACAGAAACAAAAAGTAAGCTAGAAAAAAATTACTAGCTCTAGCTTTCTTTTCATCCCGCTGGTGGTGAAATAAAGTTACTAAAGCTTTATCCCTGCAATGAGCAGTCCCTAAAGAAAGGGCAGTTGGGGTCACTGCAGCCTCACCTCCATCCAGGACCCTCAGATCAGTTCACAACCTACCTCAGAGTTTTTCTCCTCAGCCAAACCCCCTTGAGGGCAGAGTTCAGCAAATGCCCATGTGTGTGGTCAAAATGCCGGTCAACATATTTGATAAGAGGACTGGAGGCAACAAAGGACTCACTACGAATTTCTTCCCCAAATCAAGCTGTTGTGACTGCGGTTAGCCCATATGTGACACACTAAAACACACATTTGGTGTTCCCCTTGTTTCCTGGAACACAGCGCCCAAACTCCTGGAATCTTCTAACTGATGCCTTTGTGTATGCTAGGGAGGTGACTGGTGACAGTCCCTTGTAAGCATCAGGGCTGGGGCTGGTGACTGAAGGGTGGAGTGAGGAATCAAAGATGAGAGCTTGTCATCCACTTACTCTCACTGAAGCTCCGAGGAGCAGAGAAGGGCTGAAAGACAAGTGGGTCACGGATGGCCAGTGACACAGGTGTGTGTCTGCCGGGAAACTTCCACGCAACCCAAAAAGCCTGGGCTCGGCTGGCCACGTGGAAGTTCTTGAAAGGTGGTACCCAGAGAGGCATCATAGTGTTGTACCACACCTTCATACTCTTTCACACCTTACCCTGTACATCTCTCCTGCTGGCTGGGTATCTGCATCCTCTAGAATAAATTCACTTCCCTGACATCGCTAGCCTGGCTGGCATACGAACTGAGCAAACAGCTTACAGGAACTCCAACTGACTGCCTCTCAAGCAGAGGCAGAGGAAGACAGTGGGGGATTTGGAACTGGCACCTGAAGCGGGGTGGAGAGACAATCTTGTGAAACAGTGTCGGTCTGCGGAATGCGATGCTACCTCAAGTCGCTGGCATCAGAAGTGAGTGAAATGAGAAGGCGGATCCAGCAGAACTGGAGAGGAGAGGTGTGCGCGCGTGCCAGTGACTTAGAGGCACGCAGCTGTATTGACTCTCATGAGAACAGAAGGAGAAGCCGAACTCCCTTTCAAGTCAGTTCAGCAAACTTGAATCCAGAATCATTCAAATGAACAGGCTCAAGCTTTGACAATGAATGTGTGCTAAGGAACAGCTCTCCATAAGCCTCCGGTAACTGCGTTGTGCCATGTGCTTGAATATAAGAAGGCAAACCAACCTTGGCCTAGGGAAATGCACAATCTGCTTAGACCCCCTGATGTCCTTCCCACTGACCAATAACCAAGGGAAGGAATGAGAAGCCTTAAGTTTAATATTTCTGCACATATTTTGTCAATACATAAGCCTTAGGAAACAGACCGGATGAAGACCTAGTCACCATGCTGTACATCCCAGATGTGGGACCTCCTGGATTTTCTGTGCAGCCCAGATGTGGTGCATCCTGGATTTGCCGTGCAGCCCAGCTTTCTGGACAATTTAGGACCAAATGATGGAAATGACAAGGGATTTTGATTAAGCCTTCCTCTAGCATGGACACAGGCGTACCAAAACATATGAGCATCCTTCCCCACAAGTCCCCCGTCCTTGGCTTTATTTCATCCATGTTACTGAAGAGAATGGAAGCCATATAAAAGGGACATAAAGTCTATTCAGAGGAGATCTGTGATTGGGAAAAACATCCTAACATTCTGAACCAAAACATGGATCTTCTTGAGTATATCAGCAGATGTTTTGTTCAGAATGGCATAATTTATTCAGTTAAAGCTCTCTAGCAGGCAAGAAGATTGGTGTTGTCCTGTACTAGCTCACGGGGAAAGGTGTGGGATCACTAATTAGGTGGGAGGAAATGAACGCCAGGTCTGAGGAGTCCAAGAACTAAGTGAAGCAGCAGTCGGGATGTGAGCAAAGCTTCCACAATGCCTCAGTGGAACTTTCGCTCATCTCTGGGGTTTTTCGGGTCTCCTATGTCTTCTTGATCAAATGTCCTCCTCTGACTACCCTAAGTTGGGCTCTTTGGACCCATCAGAGCCAACCCTATCTGAACTCAATTTGGCTTCCCAGCGCCAGCAACCCTTGCCCAACAGCAACTGGGCATTCTCTGGGCATTCTCATTAGAATAGTGTCTGGGAGCCAATAGCAACACCTTAGGAGACCCACTGAGGACTGATTTCTAATTCCTGTTAGGGCAATGACTGCGAACTTGTGCTTCTGTCTGAAGTAGAGCACTGTGCAATTCCAGTCAGGATTTTAGTCAGTCATACAGAACATTACAAGAATATATATATTCCCTAGGTGAAGCTGGAATGGTGACATTGACTAGAGAAGCACACCCCGTCTGGAACCAGACTACACAAAGGCTACGGCACACATACCTTTAGCTTCCGGACTCTTTCTTCCTATAAGAAGGGAAGTTCATCTCGGGAGCCCAAAACTTCACCAAGGAGGCTTTCCACCAGACACTTTCAGCTCTGACTCTATGAGCTGCCTTCCTGTCCCACCAAACTTCTGCTCATCACAGCGAGTGAGCCAATGTGTGGCAGCACTTGTTTACACCAGGCCGTGCATCCTTCGGAGATGCACACACGCCCAGTCACTTCAATATCCACAGTAAGCAGTAGATGGGTTTTATTATGGTGCCATTTCACACACGGGGAAGCCTAGGCACAGAAACGTGAAGTCATAGATTCCTGGTCAGGGAAACTGGGAACCAAAGACAGGGACTTCAAATACGGGCAATCTGATGCCTCACTACCTAGAAAAGAGCTGAATGCATAAAATCCTTTGTTCCCATGGGCTCTCCAGATGAACCATGTCATCAAGCCACATTTTCATGCAGCCACTTCAATCGGCATCTTGGTACTTTCACTCATAGTTTAATCTAATGTTATGTGGTTGCTATAAACGACTTTATGTAAACCAGCATATTTGCTCAGCAGTACCTAAGGATGAACTCGACCAAGTGCTGGTGTTCACTGGTGCTGAAAATGGAACATACACAGACAAGAAACATTATACAGACTGAGAAGGCTGTAGTTATCTAGGAATATAAATGTATGTAACAATAATTAATAAAGAAAGGGGTCATGGATTGGAAAGAGAGTAAGGAAAGGGAAGGGAGACATGTAAAGGGGCTTCTCTATATAGGCATCAGCAATGCAATCACCATGAGAAAATTATTCTTTGTGAACATTCTCTTACCCATCCACATTTGTGAGCGCAACAAAGCCGTGAGCATTTTTAGCATTTGTTAACCTCGCCAAGGAGATGCCGGTGTGGGAGATTCACCCAAGCAGCTGTGGCGTTGCGGGGAACTCCACTTCAGGAGGTCTTATTAAAATAAGAGGATTTTTTTTAACATTGTGGCTCAGTTTAGTATCATTATTCTTTCCACTACATATAGTGTGATTCTTTTCACCCCAACCTATCTGTAATATCTTTCTTGTTACTTTAGATTCATAGTGTAGAGATAGAAACATTTGGTTCCAGACCTCCATCTCTCTCTCTCTCTCTCTCTCTAGGCCAACATGGGTCACAAAAATGTCTTATGTGATGTTAAAGTTGATCCAGCTTGCTAGCTAGTGACCTCTCAATTGTCTTTTGGGGTATCTGCCATTCCATCAGTCCTAGCACCGCCCTGCTTTCCAGCTGGGTATTTCCCATTGAATCCTAACAAGTGGCGGGTATCCCCTCTTCTCAAGTCCCCTGTTCTGCAATTTGTCACTGACATTTCTGGTCCACTAAGATTCCATATGGATTTAAGAGTCACAAAGAAGTCTCAATAAAGGTGCATTGTTTCACCATAAGGAAGAAAACCCAAGCGCGTCCCCTGAGCAGAGAGGGTGGTAATGGGTTGTGCTATTCCATTTTCTTCTTAAGGAAGAAATGGACTTCAGAGAAGACAATTTTCAAATTCTATCATTTACAAGAGTCAAAGTGATTCAGAATAAAGGGTCTGACACAAAAGGCTTTTTGAGTTTCTTGCTCATTGTATCCTACTAGGAACAGCTGGTGTCCAGTCAGTCAAATTTAATAAAAATGAATCGGGGAAGAAACTAACAGCAAATTCAAGGGAGTAGCCAGGCTCTTGGTAACTCAATTCTCAGTGTAATGGTGTGCTTTAGAAATAGAAAGTCACTCCCCTCAAAATTTCCCCAAAGGCACAGTTGCCAAATTGACTTCTGAGCTAGTCTTCTTAGCACTATTAACTCAATAAGGCAATAAGCTGGCAAGCAGAGGCTGCCTGTTTGCAAAGGGAGATAGCTGGGCTGAGGGGCTGAGGACCCATGCTTGCTAGAAAAGTGATCTGGGAAAGTAAAAGTTACGCTTACTCTCTCTCCAGCAAACACCTTCCTGATAAAGAGCTAACACACTTTTTCTTTAGGGAACAGTCGACTGGGATGGACTTGCCTCCTTCCCCAACCTCTGGTTAGCAGCAAGGCAGTCTGCTTTCAGATGAGCAGAGACTGCTTATCTCAGGATAAATCCAAGGTTTGGTCTCAAGAGTGATGCTGGCTACAGAGCACAGTGCCCTCACAGGTTCTTCTCCGCTTGGGCACTGTTGAAAGACACCTGGCAGGGAAGTTGGCCTTGAAACCAGGACTTGGCAGCAAACTGTAATTAAATGAAATTTGATCATGGAATGCTTGTTGATTTTAACTTGTCTAAAGTTCCAGACTTCGGCAGCAGGCTGAAACCTGCTGTGATTGTAATCAGTGCAATCGATAGCTTCTAGAAAGAAATTTTTCTAAGAGGGTCTCCAAACATCATCTTCTATCTGCAAGGCTAATCAAACCGTGTCAGCAAATCTCCCTGGTGTTACTCACCAGCATTCCCAGACGCCAAGGAAGCGGCTCACACACAACCATTCAGGGGACACTGCTTGCTGAATGGCTTTTACTTACAAACACCAGTATGTTTTCACCAGAAACCTTCCTTTTAAAAAATGTTGCTCCTTAGGGGACATCTTCCCACCTTAAATTTTCACGGGCAGCAGGTAAACAGCCAACATCGCCACCTTCACCCATCGGTCACTGGGCATCAACTTAGAGAAAACAGGTCTGTTTCATCAGCGTACTGCAGTGACGGACCCAACTCCAGGGCCCTCTGGGTGGTCAGAACAGAGGGTTACACAGAACCTGCTACAGGTTTGGGCACGTTGGGCTTTGCTCTGAATTTGGAGCTGTCTAAAGCAAAGGATTTTATCCAGAAGCAAGAAGACAACAGAAAGACTGACCCATTGTGAGAGCTAATATTAATGGCTCAAGTTGACTGGACTGAGAGGTGCCTGGATAAGCTGAGTCCCTCTGGGGTGCCTGTGAGGAGGTTTCCACAAATGACTAAGGAGAAAGACCAACACTGAATTCAGGCAGTGAGCTCTGTCCCTCAACCTGGAGGCCCAGGAAGAATGGGAAGGGTGAGTGCGCAGCCAGCTCTTACAGGTTGCCATGAGGTGAGCATGGTTCTTCCACCAGGCTGTTCCTCCAGGCCGTTTCTGCCTCCACTAGAGGCCTAAGAACAATAGAGCCAGGCCATCACCTACTGAAAGTCAGAATTTCTCCTTTAAAATTGCTTTGGGCACTCTGTCACAGTGACTGTATAAATAAAGTCATACAAACATCTCCAAAGAGTAGAGAGGCAGCCACCCACTTTAGATAGCAAAGGAAACCGCCTGGACCTTTTTTTGTGGTTTGGACACAAGTAATTATATAAGCACATCTGCCTGATAATTTTTTTCTTTTATTCTTTTTTTTTCAAGTAATATAACCTAGGGGATTTTTATAGACAAAAGCAAGTGCTGGTCTGCTGAGGTAATCATTCTGTAATTCAATCAACTATGACTCAGTCAAGCACAAGTTTGTACATCTAGACCAGTGGGCTTGGTACCAAAGGGCCTGACGTACCCTGACATCTCTGTTAGATCCTAATGCTTCACTGAGTTCATGGCCGCCATTCAGGAACCTATGGTGCTATCAATGACGCACTAAACAGGAAAACGCCGCATCACTACCCTCTGACCAGTGAAACATATAAAACAAAACACAGGCAGCTCAGACACTTTATATAATGGCAATTTCTGCTTCTGGGCCGGTGTCCATCAAATTGCTCACTCTCACAAGAAAATGTGAACTACACTGCATGTTAACTCATTCATTAGGCATGCACCAAATAACCAAAAACGGGCACAATAAATTTCACAAAAAATCCAAGTGTAACTACCAGACAGCCTGTCTTTAACATACCACATGGTAAAGGACAGACGTTGTTCTAGGGAGAATTACTAAATAGAAGAAATATTTCCCTGTCATGGCAGAGCTTGCAAACTAACCCCTCAGCCTGGATTTAATCTAAAGGTATGATTTATTTGGCTCCTCCTGTAATACCCTGTAAGTGTTATTTTATGGAAGGCACATAATTTTAAAATTCTGGCTTTGGGGGTAAGGGATTCTCCCATACTCTGCGGTGTGCTCACTGAGCCCTGCTAACTCTAGTCCTATGCCATCCCCCCACAACCTGCTAGAGACTTGCCATGAACCCAGCTTATACGACAGGAAACTGAGGCACAGAGTCTCAGCACTGAGTCCCAGGTCACACAGCATGGGGTCACTTTAAGCCCCAGAAATGTGACCCAGCCTGTGAAAGCCTTTCAATTTATTGAAAGGCTTAAAACTAAGACCCAGTGGAAAAGAAGAACCTATCTATTGACGTACTGCAATCAGAAGGCATCTAAAAAGCTGCTCAAGTACTTTTCAACTCCTTCTGGTAATTTTCCACAGTATTTATTTTGTACAAATTAAAGTATACATTTATAGTGTTGCATGTGATCCTCTGATATATACATATGTTGTGGAATGACAAAGGCAGGATAATATATGCAATCAGATCCCTCGTATGTTAAGTTTTCTGTGTATTAAGAACATTTAAAATCTACTCTCTTAGCAATTTCCCAGTAGACAATACATCACTATTAAATATGGTCCTTATCTTACATGTATGAAATGTTTCTGGGCCATACTCATCTTGCCTAACTGAAATTGTGTATCATTTGATCAACACCACGCCAATGACACCACCCTTAGTAATCCCCTCTCTGTTCTCTGGTTCCATGAATTCAATAGTTTTTATTCCACATACAAGATTATGTTGTATTTGTCTTTCTTAGTCTTGCTCACTTTTAGCATAGTCTCCACAAGGTTCGTGCATGCTTTGTAAATGATAGAATTTCCTATGTATGTAGAAACATGTTCTTTCATTTTCCTGGCCACCCAGGAAATAAAACATTCACAGCATACAGAGGGGAATCCCATATCAGAATACTTTTAAAAGCTGAAAAGAATTCCACTGTGTATAGGTACCACACTTTCTGCATCCACTCATGTGTTAATAGATACTATGTTGATTACATATCTTGGCGATTGTAAGTAATCACACAAGTGAGGTAGTAAAGCAGACATTTGTCTGACAATGATTTCATTTTCTTACAGATGTATTAGTTACTTTTCTCGGTGCTGTGACAGGAAATTCTGCCAAAAGCACTTTAAGGAAGGGTTTATTTTGGATCATAGTATGAAGATACAGTTCATCATAGCTGGAAAAGGAACGTGGGGCAATTGATCACACTGCATCCATAGTCAAGAAACAAGAGTTATGAGTGTTGATGGCAATCTCTTTTTCTCCCTTTTATTCATTCTGGACAAGGGTCCACAGAATGGTGCTGCCCACAGTTAGGTGGGTTTTCATACTCCTTAACACAATCTAGACAATATTTCATACATATGCCCAAAGGTTTGTCTCTTGAGTGGTTCTAGATCCTGTCAGATTGACAATATATGTAAACTATTACAATATGCCCTTGCCAAATTGACATGCAAACATATTACTACTAAACCATAATCTTCCATCCCTTATCTCCATAAGCATATGGCCATCTCATAATTCAAAACACATTCGGACCACTTCGGAACCCCCATATTCTTTAACAGTTTAATACAACTCATTGGTATAAGGACTGAGTCTCTCCTGAGACTCAAAAAGTCTCTTAACTATGGCTCATGTAAAATCAAAAAGATAAGTTACATGTTTCTGACATACAATGGTGAAGAGTCAACATTCCTGTCCCAAAAGGAAGGATAAAGCTTAGCAAGAAATAATCAAGCCAAAGCAGTATGGAAACCTGTTAAGAAAAACAACAAGCCCTGCGGCTGCATATCTGGTACCTGGGACTCAATGACAAAATCATCAGGGAACCAAAGGGCTTAGCTAGACCTGTCCTTCCAGTGCTGTTGCCTGTAGTGTACACACACACACACACACACACACACACACACACACACATACACACACACACACAGCCTGTCTGGTGAGTCCGCTGCACTCCACACGTTTATCTTTCCTTGATGGGCATCACATGGTCCTAGCATCTCCAACATCCTGGGGTCTCTAATGAAATTTAGAAGCCACCTTCACAGCTTCATGCAGTGGCCCCTCAGGGCCACCTTGCTACACATTGCCTGGCCTTAGCAGCACTCTAGAACTGTGATGTAAGACTCCATGACCCACCCCCCACAGTCCTGCATCTTTCATGCCTACCTACAAAACCAGTCCACGTGGACAAATCTGCCAAGTTTTGTTGGACAACTTAGGGTGCAGCCATGTTCTTTTTAAACCTGGACCACCTTCAGCAGTGTTCTCAAGCATCTTTTCAGGTAACATTGTGCAGGTAGTTTAACGAAGTGCCCTTCAGTGACCTGTGTCCTGATGATGCTGCCACTTTGATAATCAGCATAAAGTCTGATGACTCAGCAGGCCATCCCTAAACAGATGCCAGGGAGGTAGAAGAATGTTATTTTGTCAGGAGAGCTATAATAATGTTCACAGAGACACTGCTCCTAACAGAAAAACAGACACCAAATGTCTGTCAACAAGAGAAAGGAAGAGAACATGACCTACAGTGTAAAGCAGAAAGAGGGACTATGTCTGCACGAGAACACAAGCTCATTTCCACATCAAGTTAAATGAAAACAAACGAAGCTGGGAGACCACACACCATATTCTCTAGCCTCAACGTCAACCGTAGCCCAACCATAAAATATACCTGCTACTGAACTTGAGCTCACAGCTTAGGCCCATGAGCTGGGTCAGGACACTTGTCCTCAGTAAGCCAATTAAAGAACCTAATTCATCATGGAAAGCAGAAGTAGGAGATTTATTCAGTGTGGTCTCTCTGGAAGAGGGATAAAGAGATCGATCCAGTGAAAAACCCCCTACCACTACCCCTACCCCAAGCTGTCTGTGGGTCCTGACGTGAGACTGAAGTTTAAGCACAAGGCCAGGATATACACACCTGAGTGGTCTCAGGTCAAGATGTGGTCCACCCACCGTTTACCCATCATTGCCTGGGTTTCAGTCTCCTGGAAGGTGGTCGCCAGGTTAGACCTATAAGAAGTATCTTTCCTGTAGAGAAGCTTCCTCTCTAGCTAGGCCCTTATCCTGATGTCAGCATGAGATTCCTGGGGAAACACTCATTGGTTCAATGGTCTGATAATGAAATTAAGAGACACAAGTGATTCTTCAGATCTTCATTTCTACCAGGCCGCTTACCTATCCATATAGAAAAAGACTTGCATATAAAGTCAAGGAGAATAAGACACAAACTTCAAGGTTTGCATAAAAGGAGACAGACTGTGGTAGGGGAAGTCACATAGGAGTCCCCAAGTTGGGTGCTGGGTTCATGGTTACACGTTACAGCTTACCATATCAATTTTATGCACTATTGATAATAGATTTCCCCCAAATGTAGTAGGAATGTATTATCTCCAAGAAACGAATCAGAGGTGGAAAATACTTAAAAAACAAGACTACAGAAATGTGTATGTGTCCAATGCTGATGGTCCGCTCACGATTTTGCTATGCATTAACCACAAAAGTGCAGAAGCATGATGCCATTATGTATTGCTCTCTAAGTAACTGATATTTAGTAGATAAGAACACTGAATACTGCAAAATGTAACAATCTGTCAACTTACTCTTTTTGAGTATATAGGCATCCTATGCGTACATGTGTCAGTGTGTGTGTGTGTGTGTGTGTGTACCACCTTGGTTCTGTGGGTGTGCTCACCTGGGCAGGAGCAAAGGCTGGAGGGTGATGATTGTGTCTACCTCCACTGACCTCTCCCTGAGCTTTGAAGATAGGGTCTTGTACTCAACCTGGAGCTACTAGTTCAGTTAAATGGCTGCCCAGTGAGCACCTGGGACCCACCTGTGTCTGGCTGCCAGCACTGGGGTGACAAGTACAGAGAGCTACACTTGGCTTCTGTATGATGCTGAGAATCAGGACCCAGGTCCTCATGCTTGGATGGCAGGCCCTGTGCCTGAACTACCCATCTCCTAAGTCCCTACTCAGTCTTGCTTTGTAAATTATATCATATGTTTTATTTAATGCAGTAATATCAAAACATTTGCAATTCAGGCTGTAGAAATGGCACAGTGGTTAAAAATACTGGCTGCTCTTCCAGAGGACCCGGGTTCAATTCCCAGCACAGCAGCTCACAGCCATCTGTAACTCCAGTTCCAGAGGTCCCAGTGCCCTTTTCTGGCCTCCACGGGCACTGTATACACCCATATGCATACAATAAAGATAAACAACTTACGGAAATTATTTTCAACACATGATCAAGATTTTAGAATTGCTAATGATACCATATGCATTTCATTTTAAGTCTTCAAAATGTATTGTGTATTTTACACTGCTGGGGATAGATTAGAAGGGTCTTTTGCCATTGTTGAAGGAGGCGTATCACTGCAGGTAGGCTTTGAGGTTTCAAAAGCCCATCCCAGGCTTAGTCTCCTTCTGTCTCACTGCCTGAAACTTGCAGATTAGATGCGAGTTCTCGACTACTGCTCCGACCATGCTGGCCTGTTGCTAGGCTCCCCTATATGCTAATCATGGACTAACCACCCCTCTCAAACTGTAAGTAAACCTTCAATTAAGTGCTTTTCACTATAGGTTTTCTTGGTCATGGTGTTTTGCCAGAGCAGGAGAACAGTAACTAAGACTGACATGCTATTGGATTCCATTGTGACATTTTCATGTATGCATATGGCCACAGTCACCCACAGTGATCACGGCTTCTTGATGTCCACCTGCACAGAGGAAAACTGCACATGAAGACATGGCATGGCTGGGTTTCTTTACAGCTCTGCCCAAAGGGAGAGCATCTGACAGCAAGTTCCCTCACATAAAAATGTGCAGAATTAGAAGACAGTCCTTCCTGTCTCCAAAATCCATTCCCACAAACCTGCAGCTCCACCTTCTTTGTCTCTCACCAACCCCATGGCCTTGATCCTGGCATAGCAATGTGTTCTGCTCCCTGTGGGGCAGCTTGGTCATGCCTCTAGGCCTTCAAACCCAGACTCTGCAGTTCAATCCCCAGCGCAGAACAAGGAGCACATGGCCCTACGGATAATGCTGCAAATGCTGAACTTCAAACACCAACCCGGGAGCCTGGCAGCTTGCATGTCTGCCTCCCATGAAGCTTTGAGCCTCTTGAGGATGGAGTCCAGCATTTCCATTTATATCCCTCCAAAGCCATGAGTGCCCCCGGAATCACACAATTTCATTCTAGGAACGCAGATGCACTCTAGCTGTTAGACAACAGAAAAGACTCCCAACTCCAGCCTGTCCTGAGAGGCTCGCAGCGGCCAGCCCCGGCCAGGCCCTCCAGCTGCTCTTTCACCTGCACCTAACAGACAGCACTCCAGAAACCCACCAGCAGGAACTGCTCTGTGGAGTGCAAGAGTCCATATGCTGCAAAGTTTGGAAGTCCTGCAAGAAGCCACCTCTGAGAATTGGCAATGCCATTGTGATCCGAGGCACTCCCAAGGGGATCTAAGACATTGTGCCCTGGATCTCACCTCACTATAGTCACCCCTTCCCCTGGGCACCTCCGGACACAATCTGTAACTGAATGCAACAGCAAAAGTCTCCAAACCACGAAGGTTTACCATAAGGAATGTTAATCCTGCTTCATATTGCCTTATGCTTTCTCTCCAACTTTGAGTACACTCCTGTTCCACAATCTTTTTTACTTCTACCACGTTCTCTATGTCTACTTATGTGTTTCCAACTTTTAAAATGTCATGTGGGTCATCCTCTTTGGATGTGAGAGATTGGTTCTGTGTCACCAGCACAGAGCAAAATCCCTGGCACATGACAGAGCTTCACATAACCTGGCAGCACTGGCACATGGCTGCTATGCCCAGGGATGCTATTCCCAGTTGAGGATGATCTTCTAGGATGTCCAGGGAAGCTTTATCTTGGCTTTGCTTCTTCACTCTTCAGGTTAGAGGGAGCATTCCTCAAGGTGATTATGTAAGACAGTTCGCAGGCTCTTAGATAAACAAATAGAGCGCCAAGTAGTTGCTTTCACAGCTTTGAAGCTAATTGCTAAACACCATGATAAGCTTCTTAAGTTTCCTCTTCACTGTGTCCTCAACACACTCTGAGAGGCCTATGTTTGACCACAGTTAATTACAATTGGAGTGAGGGGAAAGAAATGAAGAAATGTTTAGCATAGACTTTTCATTTCTTCTACACGCAGGGACACACACACATACCAAAATCCCATAACCTCAGGAGGCAATAGCAAAGGCTGACTTTCAATGCCACCATTGGGTGAGGGAGAGCAAAATAAAACCTTAGTTCAAACTTCTCAGAGAAGCTTTAGGAGATGATAGCAGCCCTTGTATAATGCCTTCAGATAGACCGTAACTTATTAAGTTTTGATTGGTTTTTGTTAGAGTAAGCAATAAAGACTCATGAAGGAAAAACTGTTTTCTGGTCAAGAATTTCTGGCCTAGGTGGAGACCTAACTTTGCAGCTGTGGCCAAGGGCACCCCTGGAAGGCTGTCTCACCTTGAGCCATGTTGGAGAAATAGATGGAATAATAGGCCTTTGATGAGATGCTGTACTTTTCCTTCCCAGAACTCCCCTCTCGCCACTAGCGCAGTAGATTACTGGACCACAGCCATGTGGCTATGCAACCTGCCAGCTTTTCTAAATTACTAAGAGTAGTGTTACTTTCCTTTTTCTTCTGTCTTTTTCTAAGCATGCTTTCCCTAACATTTGGGCCCTTTTCACTCTTTCCATGCTAGATTATTGGGCTCTTTTCCTTCTCTCCTTTGCCCTCTGCTTCTGAAAAGCTGCTAAGATTTGCCTATTCCCTGCCCTGATCCTCTTTCCTTTTAAACTCTACTGAAACTGTCTGTACGCTTCTCTTTGAATCCATTCTTAAATTCCTTTATTAATGAGACTAAGAACCCGAATATTTCCTCTATATCAGTTTCCTAGCTTAGCTTGGGGCTGAAGGAGCACCACGAGGGACAGGTTAGCACACATACCTGTACCGTCCCTACCACAGAGACAGCATTCTAGTGCATGGGATTTAAAGGAACTATTAATACTGTGGGCCTGGTGCATTTCTCCCTCATTCCAGGGGAACACAATTCCCTACTGCTGTTTCTGCCTTACTAGGAGAAGGGAGGCTTGCTGACAATTCCGTGGGAGATGCTGTCTCAAGGCACAAGTTCAGCTGAGTCAATCTTCTTCAAATTCCCACACTTCCTGCAAGGTTTTCATAGCTTTCAGAACAGCATTAAAGTTGGCTTTTTAACCCATCACTCAATACTTAGGCTTTTTTCCATCAATCAAAAACATGTGCAAGATAGTCTATATCCTTATGATCTTGATTATTGATTGGTTAAGGGCACTGCACAGCCAGTCAGTTTATCTCACAGCTGAATTTCAGGATGGGAGCTCTTCCCCTGGGCAAACTTACAGGAAGTAGCTACTGCAAGACTGTCACCATTGTCATGGTGATGTCACTGTGACTAAAAAGCAACATAGAAAATGCCAGGTGGCTTGCTGCTGGCATGCAAGATTTTCAAATAGACAGAGAGATGATCATTTTTATTATCTTGCTCATGCCTCTATCTCCACGAGAGAGAGAGAGAGAGAGAGAGAGAGAGAGAGAGAGAGAGAGAGAGAGAGCATCTGTCTGTCTCCCCTGCCCCAATCTCTCTGAAAGTGAGCAAGGCTGAAATTCAAACCAACTCTTCTCAGCATAAAGTCACATTACTACCCCACATCTTAGGAACCATTGTCTGTAAGACCAGTCACCCAGAAAGCAAGCCTGCCAGCATTGCCTGTGGAATCCATGATAGATATTCAGGAGTTGGCCTGCACACTTTGTAAGAAAGGCTAGCGTACCTGGTGTGCACACCTGAATCTGTCAAGTGCATCATTGTATAGCTGTATGAACTAGAAATCCATTTTAAAATTTACACTTAAATTGAAGATTAGGAAGGCCAATCAACTGATTTTATATATGTGTATCTCTCTCTCTCTCTCTCTCTCTCTCTCTCTCTCTCTCTCTCTCTCTCTGTGTGTGTGTGTGTGTGTGTGTGTGTGTGTGTGTGTGTGTGTGTGTGTGTATTGGAGAGTGGGAATGTTGCATATCAAAAGCCAAAATGGCATTGAACTCTTCTTAGTCCCTTTCATTGCCCCCATCTGACCTGATATGCTTTTGACTAAAGGAAAATCCTTGGATTGCACTCACTTAACACAGTAAGTTTCAAAAAATTCAGGAACTAGGAACTCACGAGACAACATTTGAAACCTGTAGCAGAGACTTAGCTGCTTTACACAATACGCCATTCTCATGTCCCCACCACAGTCTTCATGACTTTCTTTTGTCCTGGAACTAGCAAAAACGTACAGAACGATTTCAGTGTGAGCAGGTCACTCACTCAGAGCAATGTGCATCTGTGTTCTTGGGGCATGGCCACTCATATCTGGCTAAGGATGAATGCTTTCTTATTCCTTTTGGAACAAGGCCATTTCAGGTCTGCATCTGTAACCATCTCTGGGAACTATTGCAAAGGATGCCCCTGAGCTCCTGAGGAGGAATCATCCACTTTCTTGGCCAAGAGGATAAAATGGATGCAGAATTAAACAAACCAACAGTTTTTAAGGACTCAGCTGAACACTTGCCATTCCAAACACATGTCTTGGGACTCAATATATTTACTTAAAACGCTAAATTACAAACATTTTGTCACTTTGGCATACAAGCATAGTTAAGCTGCCTGCCAAGAGGAAAGCCTTGTGTGTCCTGAGAGTGTCTTCTGCAGTCCCCTCAACGGAGAGCTGAAGAGATCCCTAGTGGGGAGCAGGTGGAGCCCAACTTTCCCACAGGAAAGAGCAGCTTCCGGGTTGAGTTAGAGACTGGAAGGCACCCTCAAAAGAGCTGGTTTCCACTCATATCTAACACCATCCTAACCGTGGTGGGACTCTTAGGTTGTAGCCTCAGTCTAGGTCTGCAGTAGCCAGGCAGGACGGGGGCCTTCACTTCACAGAAAGAGGCGAAGAAATTGTGTACGAATGTGTGTGGTACTGAAAAACACATCACCCCCATCTCCAGATACACATAGCTCCTAAGGCCTTGAGACTCTGTGGAGGCTGTCTTCCGTGTGTCAGCACAATGGATGTAGAAGGGTGAGGCCCCTCACAGGGAGGACCGAGAGAAGACAGTGAGCTGCATCCGACCCCAGCTCTGAAGAGAGGGTGAGCTGACCTCAGGAGCCCACAACTTCATCAGTCACAGCCATGTGACAAGGTGGTCACGAAAGCCCCCAGGGCAAGATTCGGAGTATTACAGCTGACATCTCAAGTCCCTTAAAGGCCAGGCATTGGCAGCTTGGTCCCAAGCCTAAACTGCTGGGAGGAGGTGGAGAAACCCATAGGTGGAGCAAAGCAGTTGGGTCCCTGGGGCAAGACCTTTACTGAAGGGAATAGTAGGACATGGCACCTTCCTCTCTTGGTTTCTTGGCCACCATGAGGTCAGCTGCTGCCCTGTGCCCTGTCACATTCCCCAATGTGACCACGGTCTGAAATCTCAAAGAACCGTGAGCCTGAGCAGACCATTCCCCCTTTAAGTTGTTTCCCTTGGGTATTGTGTCACATGACAAAAGTCTGCCTACCACAGAAAGACAAAGGACAGTTGAACTGGGTGCTCCCGGGGAGGGGGGGTGTGTGCCTGGAGAGGCACAGAATTTCACTCCGCTTCACACCTCACCCTCTGAATCTCCTCAGCTGTGTCTCTGATGATGTCTTTCCTTGCCAGTCGGACCATGCTTGAGGAGCATGTTCCCGTGAGTGAGGTAAACTGTCCCAGGCAGTTACCAAACAAGGGGAAGGGTCATGGGAACTCACCGATTTACATATGGCTGGCCAGTGAGAAGTACAGGTCACCATCCAGGGCTTGTGGCTGGCACCTGAGAAGGTTGGGGCAGATATGTGAGCCCTTCCCAGGTGGGATCTGACTCCAGCTCCAGACAGATTGTGTCTGATGTCTGGACTGAGTTCAGTTGTGCAACTCCCATGGGTGCCTTCTATCTGAGAAATGTTGGTGTGCAAATTATTATTTTGAGTGTGTAAGGAGAGGGAAAACCAGAGTTTTTCTTGTGTCTCAAACTATGGAAAGCTGAAAGAAGAGCTCGGAGGGACTGCAGTTTTAAATATTTTGGCAAACTCGTATTCTGATGTTCCCTGGGTCACTGGAAGGCAAACGAGCAGCAGATGTCCTTCCTATGTGTCCTTTCCAGCATCTGAATGAGGAAATCGCCGATGAGCTGTGAGCCTTTGCTTCAGAACAAAGACAACCCTCGCAGTCCTGGACAAAATGCTGCCGCGGAAACAAAGACTTCCAAGATTCCGAACCACAAGCCTCTCCTCAAAGCATAAGGACCAACGAGATAGACCTACCTTGACCCAAAACCAAGTCCAGCTGTCTTCAGTCTAAAGAATATTCTCATCTGCCCCATCCCACATGGTAGTCACTACAAGCTGCATGGCGCTAATTACATTTAAATTAAAATTAAGTGAGCATAAAACTTCATTTCTGCAGCGGCACTAGCCCAGGGGTCCAAAGGCAGCACTGCCATCACCCACAAAGGTTCCACAGGCTGGCGCCATTGCCCCTGCTGAAGACCAGCTCCCCTCCAACATACTAACAACTCTGCGTTCTGTCATTTAGCAATTACCCAGGAGAAATTATTGCTTGCTGGGCCAGAAACTGTAAAAAAAAAAAAAGCAAATCATGATTAAGACAGACAACGTTTTAGAAAACACAGAGTCAACAATTCAAGATGTAGACACTGTAGATGAGCAGTAACAACTGTACCCTTCCAGCCTTTCCTTGTGAAGCTTGTGGTCTCTGGCACAGCCAAAGACTTCTGAACCAGAATCAGTCCCCAGAAAACACCCCAGTCAGTCCCACAAGCAGTTACTACTCTCCTAAATTAAAATGAAGGATGAGAAATGGGACTTGAGGGAGTCTGTTTGCTTCTCCCTGCTACATGAGGCAGCAGCCTTTGGTATACACAGAGAATCAGGAGAAAACCAAATCCTGCTCACTGGCCAATCAATAATCATGCTCACATCACCCTCCAATGTTGTACTCACTGACTGTCACCAGCATGCACAGCAAGTGTCACCAGAGCGCACAGCGAGTGCCACCAGAGCGCACAGCAAGTGCCACCAGCATGCACAGCGAGTGTCACCAGAGCGCACAGCAAGTGTCACCAGAGCGCACAGCGAGTGCCACCAGCATGCACAGCGAGTGCCACCAGCATGCACAGCGAGTGCCACCAGAGCGCACAGCAAGTGCCACCAGCATGCACAGCGAGTGCCACCAGAGCGCACAGCGAGTGCCACCAGAGCGCACAGCGAGTGCCACCAGCATGCACAGCGAGTGCCACCAGAGCACACAGAGAGTGCCACCAGCATGCACAGCTAGTGTCACCAGCATGCACAGAGAGTGCCACCAGCATGCAGTGTTACCAGTGCACACACTGAGCGTCACCAGCGTGCACAGTGAGTGTCACCAGTGTGCACAGCAATAAGCACATTCAGCAGGTATCAACACCATGGCCCGTTTCAGGACTTCCTGTGCAGCCACTCCCTTAGCGAAGGTTCAGAAGGTCCCTCCATTCATAACTGTGTGAGTGTCAGCTAGCTGTACTTAGCAAGCCACAGCCTTGTCACTTGAAACTGCTCGCCTCTGGCCAAGTTTCGTCAACGAGGGAGGCACAGCGATGCATGTGAAATGAGGATTAAAGGAGGGCCGCTGGCAGGAAAACTGACACTGTGAAATTAGTGTCACAACATAGAAGTGTTGCCTCATGAAATGGGGGGAAAGCCTCCGTTCCAGCTAATTAGTCATCTCTCTGGAGATCTGCGCTGTCATGGCTCTTGGACACACCACAGTGCCTGGAGTGGACTTCCCCCAGAGGATCCTGGGAGTTACACGTGGCCGCAGAACACATTATCTTTCAGTAATTGCAAGCAAAACTAGGAGCGCTCACAGTCACGCAACTGAATCCCTGGGCCACGAAACTCTGGAGCTTCTATGACCAGATGGCCCCAATTCACGTAGAAATAAAACATCAGACATAGAATCTCAAGCCTGGTTTTCTCCTGCTCGGGGGGAGGAAGAAAAAAAAAAGCCTTTAATTGCATGAAGATGGTGGGGTTGTCTCTGCTGGAAACATAACAACCATTTGCTTTGAAAGCAGTCACCAGCAGAGTTTGACGCTTCCAGCAAGGTACGCTTTGCACTAGCCAGACAGCCACTGGTTTTACCATACGGTTAATCTGTGCTGCCATGAAAATTACAACATGTCAGCACTGGGAAGTGACTGCCAGCTCAGCATAGAGTCACTCGAGAAGAGAGATCCCCAGTAGAGGATCTGCCTCCATCAGACTGGCCTGTGAGCATGTCTATGAGGCGTTATCTTGATTTGACGTGGGAGGGCCTAGCCCATTGTGGGCAGTGTCACCCCTGGGCATGTGGTCCAGGATTATATAAGAAAGCAGGCTGAGCAAGCCAATAAGTAGAGAATAGAAGCAAACTGGGGCACTGTCTTCTCCCTTTCTATGCATCTTCAGTTCCCTCTAGATGGTGGGCTAAACATATTAATGTAAATTAGAGGCTAACGTTATTAATATAAGTTGCAAGCTTAACAATATATGCTATCCTTTACCACGGCATTTCTTCCTGTGGCCAGGAGAAAATGGAAGCTGTTACTCTAAAGAAAAGGGAGTGGGGTGGGGTGGGAGGGAAGGAGGGGAGGGAGGTGCCCCTGAGAGAAATGGCAGAAAATGGAACAAAGACGACCAAGGCCTGCACTGTGGGTTACACCTCCACAACGGAGTATTTTCTACCAAAGCTGGAAAACGGGGGTACTACACACACGCTACCTGGAGCAAAACATTCAGCGGGCCTTCAGCTAAAGATACTTATATTTCAGTTGTTACTTTCAAAATTGAAATAATGTTCCTGAAGAGGATTGTAAGGGATTTATGAAGACTGTGCATTCAAGACTGGAAAACTAATTAAAGACTACGGCTAAGGTCATCTTTTTAAAGCATGAAAATGAGGCTAATGGAATCTATGAATTCATTAGAGTGGACTTTTATGCTTTGCTGGCAAAAAAAAAGGCTTTTTTGGGGGGGTGAAGAAACACACATGCAATAGGCACACACAGGCTAGGACCCTCTGCAAAGTTCAAGGGGTGCTCAAGAAGCCAGAGCCTGGCCTCTCCCTGAGAGCTGGGAGTTTTAAAGTCTTTGGAGTGATTTAGGGTTGGTCAGATTGAAGAAGGATGGGGAAGCTGATTGGCGCACAACTGTTGTTGAAACATGCCCTGATCTGGCCCTGAACTTGTTGAGACAATCCATCAGTAGAGGGCCCCAAGGAAGGGAGGAAAAGCCCACAAGGCCTTTGTTTGAAGCTGCTAGGCTTTTGCTTCAGGTCAGGAGGATGGGGAAGAAGCCAACCAGCTTGAAAGTTCCCCATGCTTGTTACTTAGTCATGGCTCCTCTCCCTCTCTGTCATTCTACCAGGGAATCCATCTAACCCTAGTCCCACATTCCCCCCCTCAGGAGTTACCTTAACTCCTGTCTGGAGTTTAGGGGTGCAGACTAACTGCTTCTGATGCAACAAAAGGGGCAATGCAGAAGGGTGACCAGTCGAGTGACTCAGAGGAGGGCCAATCTAAGGGGTCACTGGTAAGTACTGGAGCCCCAGTTACTGGGTTTCTCCATCAGTGCAATAAGCCAAATCAGACCGAATTAATAAATCCAGATTTAATAAACAGAGCAGAGTGAAGCAACTTCCGGGTGACTCTCGGCAGGAGAGAGAGCACATAGCTGATGTATAGGCTCCAAGACCCTGTAGACATGGTCTCAGCCCTGGGGGAGGAGCTGACCGTTGGCGGACTTTCTGAGGCGCAGGGTCTGAAATGGGAGGAGTGAAGCCAGAGTAGAGATTCCCAAGCTCAGAATCAATCTTAACAGATGGCAAAGGTCTAAAACCTAAGAGAAGCCTGTGATGACAGCGTGCATCCTTGGAGCACGCTATGCGAGTGAGGTAGCATCAATTACAAAAGAGCGAGCCTGTTGGTACGGCTATAATCCCTGCTGGGAGCGTAGTTAGGAAAATATTTGGGACATATTAGCCTCAAAAGGGGAAGGGGGCAGAGAAGAAAACCATCCAAAGAACCCTTGGCAGCTTCATCAGAGGCATTAGCAAGATTGATGGTTTGGCTTAAGAGCTTGAGACACTTTCCACTGGCAGAGTGAGTTCAGAAGTCAGCCATCAGGTCTCGTCAATTACAATCCCATGGGGAACATTAAGAGGCAAGGTTAATGAGGAAAATTCTTTGACATTATGATTAACTTAGTAATCTTACGGCTGGGCGGACCTTGCTCCAGAGCCCCACAGAAGAATAAAATCAGGGGAGATGGACTTCTCCATCTCTTGATTGACATGTTTTGTTTGATGGGCATGTTTTGTTTGACAGATTGCAGTGTAACTGCAAACAGCTGTCCATTATGTCAGACTTCTGCACAAGGGCTGGACACCTAAAAACTTTGCAAGGGAAGTCACTTAAAGTCATTGTCTTACTGGCAGTGCCCTCCCAACTACAGATGCCCGTGCCTGTGTTTCTGACGCAATGTCTGGCGGAGCTGGGCATTAGGGGCCAAACCTGAGGTAAATCCAGATTCTATTTGTTGAGGTCACAGACATCGGTATCTAACTGATAATCTAAAGGGGAAACATAATGCCATTGGATCATATAAATATATATGTATATGTATATGTATACATATACATATATATATGATTGTCTATCAGTTCACTAGATACCACTCAATTATCCTGGATATTAGTTTAATTTTTAGAAGTTAAATACCTATACTTTTCAATTATAAGAACTAATATATTCTTTTCCTTTATAAATCAAATTTTGTGGAGTTCAACAATATTGAATGACATGGTTACAGAAACCCACAGCCACCAGGTGCCTTGACAGTAGCCATGGCTACAGGCACATTCTAAGGCCCAGAGTGGGTTGCAGCACTGCTCCTGGTTCATGTCCTCAAAAGGAATTGGGCTAGAAAATAGCAAACATATTATAGTATCAAGTCAACAGAAAGAGTCCAGACAGTTTTTAACTGACCTATAGTTGCACTATCCATAAGAGATGCAACTTATCAAACACAGGCTCGGGGTGTTTCCAAGGTAATGCCTATACTCACCATGAAGAAGGGACATGGTTACAGGGTTGGGCATGTCCAACAGTTACAGACATGCTGAAGGACAGACCTCCAGTATCATCAGAATATGGCCTTATTTGGAGACAGGGTCTGTAGGAAGTAGTTAGGATAAAGGAATTAGGGCACCTACCCAATCCTTAGGAAGAGGAGAAATCTGCACAGAGCTGTGCACAGAGAAAAGGCAATGAGAAGATGCTAGAGGAAGACAGCCATCTACAAACCAGAGGGCTGAAGTCATCAGAAACCAGGGCACCTTGCAACAGGCCTTCCTTCACAGCCTCAGAGGGGGCCAATCACTGACACCTGGATGTGATGGCTATCCTTGGTTGTCAAGTTGACTATATCTGGAATTAACCAAAACCTAAATGGTTGAGTACACCTGTGATGAACTTTTCTTAACAAAATCATGCAGAAGGTGAAGACCCACTTCTAATCCAGATCTTTGAGGTGGGAAGATCCACCTTTAATCTGGGCCACACCTTCTGATGGCAGCCTCTATAAAGGATGTAGAAGAAGGAAGCTTGCTCTCTCTTTGCCTGTTTGCTCTCCCCCTTGCTGGCAAGTCCCTTCCTTCACTGGCATTAGAGCTTATTTCTCTTGAATTCTGGTGTTTACAGAAGACCAGCTGAGGCGTCATGCCTCATGGAAACATCTACTGGCTTCTTAGAACTTTGTTGGTAGACAGCCATTGTTGAGCTAGCTAGACCACAGCTTGTAAGCCATTCTAACAAATCACACACACACACACACACACACACACACACACACACACACACACACACGCAGACATTATAGACAGATGGATAGATAGATTCCTTCTATAAATCCTGTTCCTCTAGAGAACCCTAACAAATACAGTTGATATTGGCTATAATAAGAGGGTAACTTTCTGCTCTTATCTCCCAGTCTGGAGATAAACATAGGCAGTGCTGTGGAGGGAAGAGGGGAGGGGCAGCAAGGAGAAGGGAACAGCATGCACACAGGCAGGGAACAGCACATCTGCAAGTGTGGGCTGCAGAAGTGACTCAGAGGAATGCCTGGGATCTTAAAAAGCCAGCTCAATCCAAAGGGCCCAGGCAAGGCCACGCAACATCATCATAAGGAAAACGGCTGGCTCCTGCACCAGTGGTCGCAACTGGAACTTGTCTGCAGAAACTTACATCAAGGCAAAAACTTGAATCAGAAAAAAATGTGAGGCCCTAAGTCAAAGGCTTTCAAGAGTCTTAGAGACAAACAGCACAGGTTTCTAAGTCAGCAAAAGTGGAGGCTGCCTGGGAGTCCACCAGGCATGCAGGAGTGTGTCACAGACACAGCTGTGCAATTGATGCCATAAAAGTTTAAGTCACAGAACGAAGCATCCTCCGGAGCCCAGGTTCCCTAAGCAACCTTCTGATAGACAACGCAGATCCTCAGACAGCGTCCTCAGCCCTCAACAGAACGTTCACTGTTCATCCCCTGGCCCCTGGTACCTGGCATTTCCATATGTTGTCAGGTCTGCGTTCCACAGGGCAGAGGGTACATTAGCATGGCTCGCCATGGACAAGATGTTCAGCTAGACTAAGCTTGCTGTGAAATAGCAGGCTTCCTCATCCACTATGATTTGGATCTTAAAATGTCCCCCGAAGGATCCTGTGTCAAAGGCTTGGCAACTACTGGAAGGTGGTGGTGCCTCCAGGGTGTGAGGCCTGGAAAGAGCTGCCAGGACAACTGGATCTCTCTTGGCTTCCTGGCTGGCAAGAGGTGAACAGCTCTGCCTGGGCCTGCACACCTGTCACAGTGGAGTGCAGTCTCACCACAGGCCCCCAAGTACCCAGGCCAAATGACCCTGGACTTAAGTTGTGAGCCAAAATAAATGTTCTTCCTCATAAGTTGCTTACCTCAGAGTTTTTGTTTCCATGGTGACAGAACGCTGACTACACACTCTCTTAATCAATGACAACACACCTTCCTGTGCTGGCTCGGGTTTTCGTAATTAAGTGTGCTGACCATGCAGCGCAAGCAACAGACATTTGCTTCTTATATCCTAGGGGCTGAGCCAAAACTAAGGATCAAAACAGTTCTGTGACTAGCAAGTCCTTCCCTTCCCGGCTTTTAGCTAGAGGATTCTTACGGCCCTGTAATGGGTTTGCAACGAGATGTGATGGTCAGTCTAGATCAGTGGTTCTCAGCATTCCTAATGCTGCGACCCTTTAATACAGTTCCTCATGTTGTGGTGACCCCCAACTACAAAATAATTTTCACTGCTACTTCATAACTGTAATTTTGCTAATGTTATGAATCGCAAGGCAAATGTCTGTTTTCCATTGGTCTTTAGGTAACTCCTGTAAAAAGGTCATGTGACCCCCCAAAGGGGTCACAACCCATAAGTTGAGAACCACTGATCTAGAGTGTCAACTTGACTGGACTGCCCAGGAGAACAGGGAAGTATATATCTGGATGTGATTGTAATGGCGTTTCTAGAGATGATTACCTGATGGTGAATGATTTAATCCTCTGGTAGAGTCATAATATAAGGCATTATCAGTGGCTGGTGAAAAGTACGAGGAAGACCCAGCTAGAGGAAGTAGGCGGTTGGGGCGTGCCCTATAGGATTATGTCTTGCACTAGCAATTTCCTGTTTTCCCTTTCTCGGCTTCCTCTCTGCAGTGAGGAACAGGATCCACTCCCACTGCCGTGATGTGCTGCCCTAGAGTGTAGGGCCAAGCCACCACAGACCGAACTCTCTAAAACCCTGAGTCAAAATAAATCTTTCTTCCCTTTTCCTAATTGTGTTCGATCTTTGGTCAAAGTGGGAAGATAGCGCACTGGCTAATACCGGAGGTTGCCAAGGGTTCTCTTATCTGCCCTGTCTAAAGATGCTGTCTGTGGGACTGGGGCAATAACTCCGTTGATGAAGTACTTGCCTTGCAAGCCAGAAGATCTGAGCTTGATCCCCAGAAACCACATATATAAAATGAAAGGCTTGGTAGCATGCACATATAATTCCAATGCCGGGGAGGCAAATATAGGCAAGAGAGGATTTTCAACCTAGTGAGTTCCAGGCAAGTGAGAGGCACTGTCTACAAAACAAGTCCAAGGAAACAACCCCACCCCCACTCCCTTACTCAACCGCAAGCATACCTTCACCCAGAATCTTCTTAATGACCCTTCAAGACACTTGTGGTATCGCATTCATTCATTCATCTGCTGCCAGCTACACTGACAGTGCCATTTAAGTGTCCTTCTGTGTCCTTTCTGTTTATCTCCAGTTGCTCACAAGTCTGCTTAGCAACTAGGAAGCAGCGAATAAATCACTTAGCCCATCCACACTCAGGCTTCCCTCCCTCAGCTAGGACTGGTGCTTCAAATTCACCAGTGTTGGCTCTGAAATATTGGGAGCACCAGAAAAGCTCTGATAACTACTTTGGAGCCAGGAGGTTGGCTCGAGGTTGTGTGACCCTTTAAAAGTCACTCAAGCCTAGCAGTCCACGTGTGAAGGCAACCGTGCCACCGCAGGGGTTAAACCGAAACAACTGGCTGCGTACCGAGACCTTTTGGTTCATAAGTAATTTTATTTAATTTCTAGCTATTTAGAAGATCAACACAGAACTCAAAGGAACAGGTAAATGATGCGAGAGACCTCCAGTTTCGAAAACATTCTACGAACTGAAACACTAACAACCCAGAGTCTGTGAAGGGCAGAGGCTGTAAGGAGACCCCCATCACTCCTGCCTCTCCCCAAACCTTCCCTGCTCACTGCTCCAACACACCGTGTTGGTTCCCACGCGAAGGCATGATTTACTAAGCTTTCAATTGCCGAGGCCTGTGTGTTTTAAAACCCGAAGGGTCAGTTAGCAGAGTGCAAGCACTTGTGGTAGCACTCGTAATTGAAGACAATTACCTCCGTTGTGCAGGAGCACGGGCCATGCATTTCAAGGCGCATTTGGAGTATTGCATTTCTTCACCCTCTCATAAATGTTTGATACATTCAGAGACCGTGTTTGCTCATTTCCAGAAAGGGACCAGACAAAGGTAGAAAGTTGTGCTCTCATTCACGAGCACTTCTCAGGCCTCTGTGTCCTACGTCTCCGCCAAGACTCGATCTTCTACTTGCTCGGGTAAGAACAGTCAATGGCTAGGTCCAGAGAGGAGCTCGTGACCCTTCGACCACCATTCTGATTGGTCCACTCTCACCTTCAGCACCCTCTTAGCCCAGAACACAACTGCATGAGCCGCTGTGGCTACGATTTCCTTATACGGGAGAAGGAGAACACAAATGTTTGGGATCTGTGGAGAAAATTTACATGCAAAAAGGCCTTATAGATCTCAGCTACCTCAAGTTTACCGAAGGCAACACACTCCTGCAGATGGAAGAAATTAATTTCTTAAATAATATCCTTGGGTAAACATACAGGAGCTGAAACAGAAGTGAAAAACTGGAGAGGGCCAGGCGTCAGGAAAATTGCACCAATCACTTTATTCAGGTAAATTGACTATTTTTCTGTAAAGTAGCTCAGAGACAAGACCACCCCTGGGCAAGCACAGTTCACACAGCTTGTGCTTATCCAACTAATAACAGCAAATCACTCACTTGATAAACACATAACCATGTGTATGCTTCCGTTGCTTTTAGAGCAGGGCATTATTTTTTTTTTTTTTTTTGGAAATACTGTAATTTGTGCTTGGGAGGTAAATTGTTTCAACGCTACACTCAACTCTGCCATATTCGTGCTTTCTAAAACATTAAATTATCATGTTAAGATTACCTGGGACACCTGACAACTTAGCAAAATGTAAGTTACAGAGAGACACGCTATGAAACACTATGAGCATTTGCCACAGGAACAGTCACTGGAGGTGATAACACAGTCATGTGGAAGCACATCCCATACTCCCATTTCCTCTCCTTTTCTCTTCTGTCTCTGCAACCTACGAGCAATACGTAAGCGACTGAGGAGTTCCCACCCCTTCACCAGTGTCTCGCAAAGCCGTGGGTACCGTGACCTTGAACACAGGACTAGGGAAACAAGCTGTGCTGCTTCTCCTACAGAAGCATGGCCACTGCTAATACCCAAGAGAGAGCAGGAGAGTTTCCTGTGAGGAAGAAACATCTTCTCAGGGTTTCAATTCAGAAAGTGTCTGAAGCACTCCCTTGGCACCAAGTGTTTTAAAGACAAGGTCCCGGGGAGGAAGCTCAGTGGTTAAGTATTAGTGTGACAGAGGCCCAAAGTTGAGTTCCCAGCTCAAATCCCACAAGCAAATGAAGCGATCACACATATGTAATCTGTGTTTATATGTACATTTTAAAGATAGAGCAGTTTCTCTACCGTCAAGAGACAGTATCAATCTGGCTTCCTTATATGGACAGCGAGGAGTGAGTCAAAGGCCTGGTTATTGCCATACTTTAATGCCTTGTCTGTGTGTGTGTGTGTGTGTTTGTGAGTGTGCATGCACGTATGTGAGCAGGCATGTGCATATGTTCACCCATGCATGTGAAAACCAGAGATGAATGTAATATTTCTTCTATTGCTCTCCACCGTGGTTTTTAGACGCGGGGTCTCTCATTTTACCTGCTACACGTCTCAGCCCTAAGTTGCCATTTTTAACTGGCAGCAGCCAAACATTTCTTTCAAATGACTACTCCTCTTATTTTAATGGCAGCCTTTAATTTTTCATCTCTTTCCTATTGGATGCAGCCAATGAGAGGAGGTGGCCACATTCAGGGAACAGAAAGGCTTGTTGACACGAAATATCACTTAAAACAAAGGCATTGTGACCTTGAGAGCGCTGCGACTGAAAATGTTGTACTTGTAATGTGCAAATCCGTGCAATGTGTGGGTGCTAAAGCTTCGTGCACAAGCAAAGCTATTTCCTCAGCGTCTGTGTGCTGACCTGCTTTTACTGTGTGGTTTGTGATCCCCAAAAGACATTTTATAAAAGCACATCTCTACACATGGGTGACTCGCATTGACAAAGAAGCGTTCATTCCAGCAAAGGGGATAGGGCAAGCTGGACACCGTCACACGGAGCAGATATACCCTAGCAGGAATCCATGGGGAGCTAAATCTAGTGTGAGAAACAGGCAGCTTCATAAATGGTTAGGAAGCAATCCTATTTCACATGAGCAGAGCCAGGGCTATCCAGGAGTGAAGGAGAGACGGCGAACAGAGCCTAAAGACCGGGCAGCTGACCCCTCAGATACTCAGAGCACCCTCCACAGTCAGGGGCTGGGCCACACACCATGGCAGGATGTGGAGGGATCCAGCTACACTACTAAACAAGGTGCCAGGGACATGTGGAAAGATGGGCTTGGGGCCTACAACATAAACAAGGTCTATGTACCTTAACTTCCTTCAGCAGAAGTCCAGTGTCCTAAAGTCATCAAGGGACTGACCCAGAGCAAGAGAGAAACTGGCCATACTGACAGAAAGGGGTTTTCTACAAAAACATGCAGAAAATAGGCGTTTTGTAGATTTGTATGACTTTTCTATTTTTGCTGATATTTCCAAATCCTGCATAAATTAAGAAATGGAAATAAAACCCTTTCATGGTTTCAGAGTCTACAATTAGATCTGTATGGAAAATCAAGATGCAAGTGAATAAAAACGTCTTTACTAATGAAGCCACCACTATATGCAATGAATCCCCACCAAATACAATGTAGTGAGTAATACAATGCTTTTAATACCACTTTACATGATATGTATGTGTTTGCACATGTGTGTGCTTGTACATGTGGAGTGTGCTTGCATGGATGTGTGTGTGCTTGTACATGCATGTGCATACACGTGGAGGCCACAGGTCAAGTTCAGGTAGTGATCCTCAGAAACTATACAGTTTTTTGAGACAGGGCCTCTCACTGGCCTAGAGCTCACCGAGTGTGCTAAGTTGGCTGGCCAGTGAGCCCCAGGGCCAGGCTGTCTTTGTCTCTCCACCCAGCTCTGGGATCACACACGTAAGTCACTGCCCCGGTTTTCAGGTGGGTGTTGATGGAACTCCTCACTTTACACACTGATCCATCTCCCCCAGGCCCTCGCCGTGGCTCTTAGAGCTATCAAAGCTGGAGGAGAACAGCTCCAGTCCGTAGACTGCTGCTTTCTACAAGTTTCCAGTCTTGACAAGAGAACAAATCTCCAAGCCCTTGAAAGGAATCTTGTGTTTCAGCAGCAACGCTACTTCTTTTTTCCAGCCTTTTAAGTGATAAAAGCTTATTACATATCAACTCTGGGTTTGGTAACTATCAATATTAGTGAAGAAACGAGCTTTCATCCTGACATCTGCAAGAAATGACATTCTGTCCATAAGTCCCTGGCTGGAGAGAACATATGTTACAACCTGTGAGTGTTTGGCTATTAACAATACACAACAATTGCAAGGAAGTTACAAAAGGGTTGGATAAAATAAAACAAAACAAAACTAGATTTAGTAAATGAACAGATTTCGAGGTGAATTTCTCCTCACATGTCCCCAACAGACGAGGAACCTGAGTCTAACCTGCTCCATAGAGTTCCTGCTCATTAATTCACAGAGCAAGTTGCACTGACAGCGTCTTTCCTAAGTGTTAATTGAGGGGTTGCAAGGGACCGTCTCATGCACGGATAACTGGTCCAAAGGTCCCTAGGATGGCGTCACTTCCCTCCCTAGCACTTCCAGCAAGAAAGGCACTGAGACCCTTACTATAACCTAGGCAGGAAGTGACCACATAGAGACCTAATGTATAGCAATTATCTCTCTAGCCCTGGCCCTGAGGACACTGCCCAGTTCTCAACTCAGCTCCCTAAAAAGGACTTCTGTCATGGTGGCCATGGATTTGTCTTGGGGTTTTGTAGTACTAGACACACTTTTCCCTCTATGGTTGGACACACTTTTACTGGGAAAGAAAGATAACACATTACCCGTGAGTCCCACTTTTCCTCTGAATTCCAGGAGCCACGTAAGCTGCTCTGCTTGCTTAGGTCTAACATGTGTCCTTCAGTCCATAGACAATGGGGCTGATGGTATTTTATACCTTAAGATTCCAACTCAGTGAAAACTGGTTTGAAAATGGTTTATAAGACCACCTAAATTTTTTAAGCACTTGACACTGATTTCCATTCTTCTCAAAGCCCTCAGAATCCTGCTGAATACACTTACTACCAAATCCAAGTTTTACCACTTGCTTTGCTTTTCCGTCTTTGAACAACTCACATCACCTGTTTTCTCTCTGGGGAACTGCCCTCGTGAGTTCACCTGTCAGGGTGCAACACCGGGGTCAGGGTGGGGTGTCCCAGGACCACACAAGTATGGTGAGCCAGCCCTAAAGTCTCCAGGAAGCCAGTTTCGCTGTTAGCCCACTCTATCCTATGACTTGACCCTTGAAGGGTCCCAGCTGACTGTGAGGAGTTCTGGGGTACAGCCTTTTCCTCCCCTGATAACTAGCTCTGACCAAAAACGACAGGGCAAAAAGCATCAGGGAGCAGAGAAGGCATCCTCAGCACAAGGGCCTCTGCTTGAGTTCCCTCCTTCCCGGCAGCTGTACCATCTTCAGTGCTTTCGAGTACTCTAAGTACTTGACTCAGGAGTCATGCTTATTTCAGCAGAAGGGTAACCTTGCCTCCC
Source organism: Ondatra zibethicus (assembly GCA_004026605.1). Lineage (NCBI taxonomy): Eukaryota > Metazoa > Chordata > Mammalia > Rodentia > Cricetidae > Ondatra > Ondatra zibethicus. The sequence continues at coordinate 72,517 of PVIU01008392.1, forward strand.
TTCCTTTGTCAGGGGGGTAACCTCGCCTCCCTTCCTTCGGCAGGGGGTAACCTCGCCTCCCTTCCTTGTACAACAAGAGCAGAAGCCAAAGCTCTTTATCAGTACATTGCTGCCGTTGTCCAGAAAGGGAGTTATTTTCCTCTCAGTGCTAAGCAGATGATTAAGAAAGGTCTTTTTTTCCATTGCACAAGGACCTCACAGAGCACGCAGCTGATATATCTAGCAGAAATGTCACCCCATGTGTCCCTGAGACAGCTCAAGGCATTCACTAACTACATCTAGGCATAGTTCTCCCAGCAGGATGCAATCCCCTGAAACACACAGGAATCCTACTAGGAAGGGCAGGGAAACTATTAAGATTCCTAAGAGACCATTTCATTTTTAATCTGGTTACTGCCATTACTACAATTCTCCATCACTCTAGGGCAGTGATTCTCAACCTTCCTAATGGCTGTGACCCTTTAATCCAGTTCCTCATGTTGTGGTTACCCCCAACCGTAGAAATTATTTTATTGCTGCTTCATAACTGTAATTTCACTACTGCTACGAACCATAATGTAAATATCTGTGTTTTCCGATGGGTGCAGGGGTCACGGCCCACTGGTTGAGAACTGATGCTCTAGAGCCCGGCAGTCACAAATCACCTAATTAGATCAGTCTCCAGTATCCTAAGCACGGACTCCGACTAGTGTGAACACAGGACCAGTCAGGATTTTATCTACACAGGGAGCAGCCACATGCTACCTACCCAGCTGGTAGCTGTGCCAGCTGACTCTCCCACTACAGATCTTACCTGGGACAAGAACGCAGTCTTACTAGAGAAGGGGCAGTGGGCACAAAGAACCACCCTTAACCAAGAAGCTATTTGCTATTGATGCCTGCTGGGAGGGGGAAAATCAGTTTCACCAGCGGAGCGACACTGGGCTGTCACCCAGGCTACCGCCAGGCCTGGTGCTCAGCAGCGGTAGGTGCAGCAAGCAGTACAACATGGACTCCATGTTTTCCGTGTGCCTTCATTGTTGTTAAGGTCTGGTGGGTTGCTTTTCCTCTTTTTTTTTTTTAAATTTTTTTTCTTGTTTTTTTTCCTTCTTTTGTGGGTTTTACTATTGTTTGTTTTTGAGAGAAAGTAAATGAAATTGGGTGGGTGGGTAAGGAGGTGGGAAGGACTTGGAAGGAAGGAGAAGAATATAAGGAAAAGAGACTGCTCGCAAATTCTGAAAATAATTTTGAAATGCAATAAAGAAAGAAGCAGGAAGGAAGAATGCAGCATTTGGCACTTAGAGCACTCCCACGCAGAACTGTCCCACGCAGAACCTTCTCCATGTCCTCCCTCCCCAGGCTGCCCCACTGCCCCCTCATCCTGCACATACACACAAAGGGCTCTGACCCAGCAGTCTTGCTCAGCCTTGGCAGTGACCTTTCAATCTCTCTTCCTCTCTTCACTTTAAAAACTCACTGAAGAATGACAAGTTCTGGTTTAAAGTATTGCCAGGTACAATGTCTACCTAGAGGGATCAAAGGTACAGTAAATTACTTGGGCCATCGATGTCTTCAATTCTTGAGCACACTGAGAAGCCTCTGAAACTGCCACCTTATCCATTCATAGACATGATCTTTCAATTCCTAAGCACACTTCTGGAGAACAGTTCTGTGAAAATCACACGTTTACATGTTAGGAACATGCACATAATCTACAGACCAATAAGCAACTTCTATGGTCTCTAACATGGGAATGAATGTATAAACTAGTATCAACAGGAAGTCATCAAGCGGCAAAAGTCATTGGTTAAACAGACATTAAATCCAAATGTGTGTGTGCATCATGGCTTCGTGGTATGCAACATGTGCACAGACCTCACGCCCTTCTCCTGCTGCGTGCGTTCTTACCCAGACACTGAATGGCAACCTCTGCCTTAAGATGAAAGAAGAGACACTCAGAGGAAAAGCAGAGGAGGGGCTGGCTGGTTCCTACACCAGTTTCTCAGCCCTGTTCTAGCTTTTCCAACTCCGCATTAAGAAAGCAAATCCAAAGGGAAGAAATGAAACCTTGGCAATTTCAGTAAGTCACATGATGGAACTCTGGCAAAAACTAACCAGTTCAATTAACCCATAAATGCAATCACTATAAAAAAGTCAAATCAAGAATGCTTCAAGGAGGAAGGGTCAGGAAAGGTGAGCAATGGACAGGAAAGTATCTGTTGCTGTCTCCACTCCTGAAGAGTTGCAACAGACCACTGAGTTTTCACTCTGTTCGGTCAAACTCTCCAGGCTGCTCCCTAGTCATAAAGTAATCCAGTCACTTCTCAAAGATTACTAAATACCAAATACTCAGATCAGTCATAAACGTAAAGTAATAAGTAAGTGTAAAAAAAAAATTGAAAAGTCAACTCTAAGAATTAAAACACAATGCTCACTTTTGTAAATGGCTTGAGAATAAGGAAAAGACAAAAATCTATTAGACTATAATATTTTTAAATTGGGCATGGCCACTAGGTAATAACTATAATACTAGAGTTAAAACAGAGGAAATAAAACTGTTTCTCCATCCGGTCTGACATGGCAGCCTCTGCTATTTCCATACAAATGCCCAGGGTTTTCAGCAGTGCTGGAATCTGGTGGAGATTTATCAGTTGAATCTTGTCTCCCACTCAAACTCTAATTAAAATGAACAGTAAGCTATTTGTATGTCTGCAATGATTTCCTTTTCAGGGTACGCCAGACTTCAGCTTTACTCTGCAAAATCATTTCCAATTAGCTATTTAATCTCTACATGTTTGCTTAAAATCCACCTGCGCCACCCTGGCGCTGGATCGCGGCTGGAGGCTGGGCAGCAGTTGCAGGAGGAGTCAAGGGGCTATTATTAAGTTCAATGGGAGCCACATGTATACGGGTCTGACACAGTGATTTGCGGCTCATGACCCAACTCGACCTATTGGATTTGGCCATTTAAAAAACAACAACAAAAATAAAATAAAATAAGATAAACAAACAAAAAAACCGGGGATTCCTGGTATTCATGATTGAGGCATAAAAAGTCAAGTTTCAGAGGCAAAACACCCAAGACTGCTGTCATTTCTCTAGATTCCCCCAACCAGGGGACGGTGAGAGACACTGAGAACCTGAACAAACAGGGCTCCAGCAAATCCTGCTCCCCAAATTTTAGTTTCACAGCTGGTTATGGAAGAACAGAAACAAGGAAAGAATCCAGATTTATCATCTGGGAAAGAAAGTCCTGTTCTCCAAAGGCCTGCAACCACACACCAGCACACAGCAGGCCGGCCATATGGCACCAGGACACACTGAGACCACGCTACTGAAAGAGAGATGCTCCAAGTGCTGACAGGTGATGCCTTATACAGCCCAACGGACTTGTCCTGAATCAGAGGGAAGCTACCTACTGGGAACTCCCACAGTCAGGAAGCAGCGCCATTCACTTTCATTAGACGATGCAGGCGTGTAACGGAGAATCCTAGCATGCAACCCTGATGAACTAAGGTCTGGAGATTCTGTCACTGACGACATGGGGCAAAGGAAACTCTGGCTAGAAATCGAGCACGTCTAGATGCATTCAGGACAGTTGAGTGGCTCCTTCTTGTCTGCAGATGTGAACCCCGGAGATGCCTGCCTCTGCAGCACTTGGGAAGACAGGAAAGGTGAAAAACTTCCAGACTGTCTCCCACCAGCTTTAAAACACCAAACACTGTCTAATCTAAACACTAATCTAGCTGCCTGAGAAAAATGACAGAACCATGAACCAGACATGCAAACTGTACAAAGATATCTCAAATATTACTTCATTGACATAAAAATCAAAAATCCAAACAAGTTTACCCATAACTTAGAGACATTATGGAAAATTATAAACAGGATTCAGTGATTTCTCCAAAACAACTGAACAAAAGTAGGGTACAAAGAAACTTCATTTGTCCTTGAAGCTTATTTCTTTCAGATACACCCAACAATCCATTTTTGACCCTAATTATGATTCATCTATGGCTTCTTTTCTAACTTCCACATAGCCAATCATACCATTAATTATAGGTGACTCCCTCCCCCACCATAATGAATCAGGTACCTGCAGTATACTGTTAAAAGGAACATGACAGGGACATGCCTACATCATGGTTGTCTTCTTAAAGAACTGTCTATCACTTCACCACAAGCGTTGATGGGAGATGGGTGGATTAAGTCTTGACAGGCGTACTAGCTTAATAGGGTTCACTCCACTGCCAGGATTCCAAGTGTCTTCCTGGTGCTTAGCCATAAATGTGTATTGGTTTTTTTCCCTACATCAAGTGAAATGATTTTATGGCTTTTTTCTTTTCTCTGATAATAAAGTTTTTTTTTAAAAAAAAGGATTTCCCTAACTAAAACACATAATAAACTTGGTAAAGAAAATGCATGCTTATGTAAGCATAATATATCTCCTTTATACTACATGATTTGGTTTGCCAATCCTATATTATTTTCCTTCTTCACTGCTGAGATAAATCGGAAATTTTTCTTTCTTACCCTGCCTCTATTGGTTTAGATCTGAAGGTTATAACAGCATCAAACCATATTAGAAAGCAGTGCGGTTTTCCCTGTTCCATGGGTAACCGTGTACAGTTGGGATTCTATAGTCTCTGGGTGCTCTGGAAAATGGTGCCACAAGCATCCCATGGCTAGTGGCGCTCTCCTTGCAGGACACACTGTGAGCTGTGGCCCCACGTCTCTCCAGCTGCACAGCCGCACGCACGTCCTACATCTTCAAGTCCTGATTATGCAAGTTCCACATTTTTCCTAAATAACTTCCCACTTCCTTTAGTAGAGGGGTTTCCGGACATTTCCTTATAGCTATGGCTTTACATTTCCCCGGATTAGCACAGATCCTATTTTCCCAAGAATTCATTTGAACTCTTAAAATCACCACTTTAGAATAGAGGGGGATAATTGAGCCATGAGGGCCTTTTGACTTGCCAGACATGGCCAGGCCAGTGAACTCCGTAAAGAACAGGATGTTGACTTTCAGCATTTCCTGCTTGTGGCCTGTGTTGGCCCCCCCTCCCCCCCCATGGCCTCTGCCCTGGCAGCATTGTAGCTATCACTGGCAGGACATGGACAAGCGTGCACAGCTCTTTTCCAATAAAACTTTACAAACTCGCTGTGCACATTTAGAACCTGCCTGGACCCCTGCACTGAGAGTTTCTAAGTTACCTGTACTGAGCCTCCCAGTGTGGGAGCCAGCAGCCACATGAAGCCACTGAAATCCAGCTTACTTGCAACTGGCAGCTCTTCCCGAAACCTAGTCAGTTTCCAGCGGTTATTTACCACACCTGGCTAGCAATTTACCTGAGGGTCAGCAGAGACACGGGTGTGAAAGCCCCGCACTCAGGAGGCTGAGCAAGGAGGATCATGGGTCCCGAACCAACCTTAGCTAAAAGGCAAGTCCCTAGCCAGTCTTTTGCTTTCAAAGATTTATTTAATTTTATTTGATGTGTATGAGTCTGCCTGAATGAATGTCTGTACACCACAAGCACGCAGGGCCTCTGGGATCCATGAAAGCATGTTGGATCCCTTGAGGACTAGAGTTGCACACAGTTGTGAGCCTCCATGGGGGTGTTAGGAATTGAACCTGGCTCCTCTGGAAGAACAGCCAGGGCTCTTAAACATAGAGTCATCTCTCCAAGCCCCCTCCTAACCTGTCTTGACTACACAGTGAGATTCTTTCAGGAAAAGGGAAGGGAAGGAGAGAGGGAAAGAGGAGAACCAGAGAGGCAGAAAGCGTTTTCATGTTTCCAAACACTAACTATTGAAGACACGTAGCTCTTCCAATCGTTTCGTTTCATGTTGTTTTTAAATTGAAGTTCCTGGTGTGAGGTATAAAGATTTGAACAAAGTGTAGAAAGACCAAGTGAGTAAGATTGGTTGGAGGTTCAAATTCTCCAAGAAGTGTTCAAATAATGTAAAGAAATCAAATTCCTAGATATACAAGTAGAATAGTGACTTCTATAACCTGCAGATAAGGTGAAAATGAGACATTATCGTGTGTGTGTGTATGTTGCATTTGTGTGCAGATGTGTATGATGTATGTGAACATGTGTGTATGGATGTGTGTGCCCATCTACTCATGGAAGTCAGAGGAAATGTCAAGTGTCCTGCCCTTATTCCCTGACTAATTCTCTTGAGAAAAGCTCTCACACTGAACCTGGAGCTAGGCTGGTGGCCAGCAAGTCGCAGTAATCCTCCTGTGTCTGCTCCCCAACCCAGCTGGGGTTACAGGTAAACACGGAGCATGTGCAGCTTTTAACCTGGGAGCTGGAACGCCACCGCCCTCGGGTCCTCGCGCTTGCACACCAGCTCTCTTTCCCACCAAACCATCTTCTCAGTCAGGAAGACGCTATTTAACGGGCACCGAATTTTAGTCTAGAATGAAGGAAGGCGCTCTGGAAATGGATGGTGGCGATGGTTACATGACAATGTGAATGTCCCTAATGTCATCAAGCTGCATATGTCAATGTCAAAATGGTTATGGTTTACTTCACAATGTGAACATGTGTGCATGCGTGCACACACACAGCATATTCCCAGTCATGAAAAGCAAAATAAAGACACATGTACTAGAGAGTGCTGGGAACATCAGGACACTGTGTCCGAGGCAAGTTTCCTTAGTGTTCCAGAGAAGGCAGAAGGTGAGTCTGGGAGATGTGCCATGATCTGAGATCCCGGGCTTCTTACCTAGTTTGGTTGTTGAAAACTCCACAAAGACCCTTGTGCTAATTAATGGATTGGTGCTGTTACTGGCAGATGGTGGAACCTTGAAGAGGTGGAACCTAATGAAAGGTCTCAGAGTCACCGGAAGCATGACCTGATGGGAATTGCAGGCTCTGACTTCATTCTTTGGCTTTCCTGGCCTTCTGACCCTGAGGTGAGTGACGATATTCCACCACATGGTCCCACTAATGTTCTGTCTTGACACAGCCCAAAGAAATGGAAGGACCCAAACATGAGGGTTGTAGGCCCATATTTCTATATGGTGTGGCAGCCAGGCTCTGAAGCCATAGGCCCCACCTGAGGTGGTCACGTAGCCTTCCAGACAGGCTGTCACTGCCCTAACAAAGGGTCAGGATGTTGTTTTGCTCCTTTCTTTGTAATTTGGAGGATGCCTGATAGAGATGCTGATTCAAGCCTACATGACAGCTAGCATATAGAGCAGACAGGTAGTTGTGGATGTGACTAAAAGCCATTCACCTGGTTACCTATGAGACAGAATGCTAATGTATTTCCTCCTCAGTTTATGTTTTGGTATAAAAACTGTTTGGAGAATAGACAAGAGCAATTCTTCAGGATGTGAACTCAGGACTTCATGAGGGATCACTGAGAATCTCAATTCCAATAAAACCATGTGAGTTGTGTCTTTATTTTCACACCTCCACGCCAGTCCAGAGAGATAGTTTATGTTGGGGTCTGGTCAAGAGAGAAATAATTTATGGTCTGGGCTATCACCAGACACCAACAGAGGGCCAAATAAACCCCCCAAAGAGTGAGGTAGATGAAGCTTTTCTCTTTACAAGCTGATTGTCCCAGGTATAGAGGTGACTAGAAGCTTGCACAGACAAGAACAAGCCCCATGCAGAAGCACCCTCAAGCACTCAGTGCAAGGCTGGCATCTTGCACGTGATGTCCTGAACTCCACACTGAGCCTGGGTTCAGCTGCTGACCCATGAGACCCTAAGGGAGTACAAAGAACTGGTCTTCACAGTAGGGGGTCTCCCAAGTTTTCACCAACAGAAACTCCATGCTCTCTCTCCTTTTTCAAAGTGTAACCAGCGTGGGCATTGCTCCCAGCACTGGCACTAAATATACCACCTGAAAGGGGGCACTGTGAATACCAACAGAACCTGCTGGAAGTCTGGGTAATGGAATGAAACCTCATATTCAACTAATATTTTCATATCAAACAACTTTACAGGGTCCTTGGTTACCCTTGAGTCAGCCCCCGTTGTTACTTTCTCAGGGGGCTCTACGCCAGGGCCTTTGTTGTTTCTACTGCTGTGATGAAACACCATGACCAAAAACAAGCATGGGAGGAAAGGGTTTATTTGGCTTACACTTCCACAGCACTGCTCATAACCGAAGGAAGACAGGACAGGAACTCAGGCGGGGCAGGTACCTGGATGCAGGAGCTGATGCAGAGGCCATGGAGGGATATGCTTACTGGCTTACTTCTCATGGCTTGCTCAGACTGCTTTCTTATAGAACCCAGGACCGCAGCCCAGAGATGGCACCACCCACAGTGGTCGGGCCCTCCCCATCAATCACTAATTAAGAAAATGTCCTACAGCCTTGTCTATGGCCCAACCTTATGGAGGCGTTTTCTCAGCTGAGGTTCCCTCTGCCCCAGTGACTCTAGCTTGTGTCAAGTTGATGTAAAACTAGCCAGCACAGGTGATCCCTTATCAACTTGACACACAAGTACATCACTATTAAGATACAAACTTTCTTTTCTTATTTATCCTCAAGATCTCACATGAAAAAAAAAATAAGGAACTTTAAAAGTCCACATTCTTAACAAACTGAAATACATTAAAAGTTCAGTCCCTTTAAAATATCCAGTCTCTTTAAAAATTCAAAATCCCTTTTAAAGGTTAAAAATTTCTCAACTGTGGAATTCTGTAAAGATCCAATTTAAATGTAATACTTTCTTACTTCAAGAGGGAAGAACCGAGGCACAGTCATAATCTGAACATAGCAAAACCAAACTCCAAATGTGTAGATAACTCAGTGCCCAATTATTTGGGATTCACTCATGATTTCCGGGGTTCCTCCAAGGGGCTTGGGTCATCTCCCCAGCTCTGCCCTCTGCAGCACACACAGCTCGTCTGCTAGGCTCCGGCTGACTCCACTCCACTGCTGCTGCTGTTCTTGGTGGTCATCCCATGGTGCTGGCATCTCCACAATGCTGGGGTCTTCTGCTGCACCCGGGATGCACTTTCTTTCACCAATACCCTCTCCTAGGCTCTCCTGATGGTGCCAAGCCTCAACTTCTCTCCACGACCCCTTCAGTTCTGGGTCTTCATCTGCTACTGAGGCTCCACTTTCTCTAATGGCCTCTCCTGGCCTCTCACAGTGGTAAGGCTCCGCTGTTCTTCATGGCCCCTTCATGTTTTCAAAACCAGTGCTACCTGGGGGACTCTTACAAGATGACAGTCCACAAGTATGTTGATAGCTCTATTAGACAAATCCACAGGAGTGTGGACACTCCCTATGGAGAACCCGACTTGCAAAGCTTCGGGAACACCTGTCTTTTGGATAGTCACTGTCAATTCTGCAGAAATCTTGTGAAATCATGATGTTTCACCCTCCCAAAATATCCCAGCAGTGTATAAACCATTCACTGAGATAACTTCTTCCTGTATACCTTTTCCACACCATGAAGCCCTGGTGTGGAAGCAATCACTCAGTCAAACCTTTGTTCTCATAGTCAAATCTACATAAGTTAATGACCCGCAACTATCTTTATTGACAGGACTCATTGACAAGAAAGGAGCCCCAAGCAGGAGGCACTGAGCAGAGCAGCAGACTCAGGAAGGTGTAATCTACTGACCTTTTGCTCTAACCTAACAAGCTATTAATATTCTGTATTTACCATTCACCTTGGTTTCAATTAACATAAGATCACAGCCCAGGAAATTAACTGTTTATGCCTTTACCCCTTTAGATACAGGAAAAAGACTTGGGTCACTAAACCAGCCCTAGAGAAAGAAATTCCTTCTCACCTGGGTGCCAGCAGGTAAGTCAGGTAGCTGGATGCTGATGCAAATCAAACACTTTTGCCTTTCTCCCAGGCCTGCAGGTTACTATGGTTACCAAAGCAAAAGTGCTCAAAAAGTACCACAGCACTGCTGTATTTTCTACAATAATTAATCACAAACTTCCAGCTTAACTAGTCACAGTTAAGAAATGTAGTCAGTGCACAAAAACGACTTCTTAGAATTTTGTATTGATTCTTAATTAAGCTTTACAGCCACACCCCCTCTGAGACACAAGGCACCTCCTTGCCAGGTCCACCTTAGGGTTCTGTGAAATGCATGCTTGTTAACTCTGTGTGGGTGTACAAACTGGAAACCACGTGGGACGAGAAGCAAAGAACAGCGAGAAACATCGAAGAGGAAACATAAAGAAAGCATAGGAGAAGTAAATGAGACATGATAAAAAGACTTATGTGAGCGAATTTATCTTATTTACCCTTAGATACCTTTAGCCGGTTTTTGCCGGCTGTGGCGATCCTTCTGAACCCTGAGAGGTTTAGTGGGGTTTACCCCCAACACTTATACGACCAAGTTTGGCTGCCAGCACCAAGTACAGCTTTGGTCACCTCTAAACACAGCTTGTGTATGCTGACTCTGGGAAATCTCCCCCAGAAGATCTCACCTCAGTGATGCTGGTCTCTTCCTAACGGCAGATTCTCCAACCCTAGCAGACCAACAGCCATTGTCCCAGCAAAACAAAGGTTTTACCTTAGTGGTTTTGGTCTCTTGTTAATCACAGCTGATTCTTCAGCTCCAGATGACCAGACACCACAGATTCTTCACAAAAATGACCCAGTAAAGCTTTTTCTTTCCTTTGAAACTTCGTAAGTCAGGCCTTTGTCATCTGCACTGCCTTCAACATTCTTATCTTCCACGCTCCTTCAGAACATCTCACTGAGCTCTCCACACGCAGTGACTTTTCTTTTTTCTTTTTTTTTTTTTTTTTTTTTCAATATTTACAATGTTTATCATTTAAACTCCATGTAAAAGCACAAGTATGACTGTCTGACTTTAATATAAACACCATACTTGGAATTTTCCCCCAAAATGAAATGTAATATACTACATTTTGATAACCAACACTTTGAAAGTTTTAAAAATATGTATTAATGTGGACCACCAGCATTCGCTCAAGGGACTTCTACGATGCTGTCTGAAGACATGAAAAGTAAACATCGGAAAGTGAAAATATTTATTTTAACAATTGAAATGTTGGAACCTTTAGCACAGCTTTGCTCGGGGAAGGACACGTGTCTTCTAGTTCTGCCTTTTTAAGTTTTTGTTCATGATGGATATGAACATGATTTTTCTTTGTGTACAAAAACTAAAATAAAGTCAATAAAGACAATTC
>PVIU01008393.1:0-37326 GCA_004026605.1 Ondatra zibethicus
CTATTACATATCTGGAGTGATGGACTGATGTGCAGGCTATTACACATCTGGAGTAATGGACTGATGTGCAGGCAGAGCACTAGGCAGCCTGTAGGCATCCTGGCTGTGCCTTTTAGAATGACCCCCACAGATCCCTTTCCTCCTGAGATAATCAGAATTCACGAACCCTCTTAATGACTGTAGTGAAGGTTAATGGTAACTGTATAATAAATGGTGGCTATGACTACCTATGGCTGTACTTGTAGCAGTAATAAGCTGAACAACTGAACACACAACAGACCAGACAATGGCTGTCACTGGATGGTTCTCCTAATATGAGTGTCATGGTTGTTTTTCACACACATTTGCAGCATGGTCTGGGCTGGATGTTGAGTGTGTCCCACAAAGTTTCATGATTTGGGATGCTCCCCTGTATGCTGTGAATATGTTTTATTACCTTTGGTTAATAAAGAAGCTGCTTTGGCCTATGACAGGGCAGAATATAGCTAGGTGGGAAATACAAGGGGCGGGGCTGAGTCAGGGAGACGCCAGCAGCCCTTGAGGAAGCAAAATATGAGGTAACAAGCCACAAGCCTCATGGTAAAATATAGACTAGTAGAAATGGGTTAATTCAAATTGTAAGCTAATTAATAATAATCCTGAGCTAATAGGCCAAACAGTTTGTAATTAATATTAAGTCTCTGGGTGATTATTTTAAAAGCAGCTGTGGGACTGGGAGAAGAACTGGTCTAGTAGAACTGGGCAAGACAGAGAAACATCTCTGGTTACAGTTTCATGTGTCAGAACTGTCCTCCTTGTATGGTCGTAGATCCTCTAAGTGCTGGAGCCCAGCCTAAGGTTAGGTCACTGGAGGTGTCAACCTCAGAAGAAATTAATGCAGATCTCAGGTAACCCCAGTTTGTTCCCTTGAAAGTACATTACAAAAAGAGAGCAAATCTGGACCTCAAATCTCTCCAGCTTCTTGTCCTACCGTATGACCTCTTCCTCTTAAATGAGTTTTTACCATAATGCACTTATTCTGTTATGATGGAGCCAGGAGGCCCTCAGCAGAGCTGAAAAGAATCTAGTGTCTGTATTCTCAAACTCAAAGCATCAGTGAAAAACCTGTTAACTAAAGTTCCAAGCCTTGGGTATTTTGTTAGAGCAACAGAGAAATGGAGTAATACAAATTTAATATCTATGTGTGTAGATGTGTCTCTGTGTATGTATGTGTTTGTCTGTGTGTACATGTGTGTCTGTGTGTACGTGTGTCTGTCTCTGCATGTGTATGTCTGTGTCTGTGTGCATGCATGTGTCTGCGTGTCTCTGTGTGTGTGGTGTGTGTGTCTGAGTGTGTGTGAGAGTGTCTGTGTGTGGTGTGTAAGTGTGTCTGAGTGTGTGTGTAAGTGTGTGTATGTGTCTTTTTGCAGTAATGCAGGTGTAGCTAATATGCTTTGGTAAAGCCTTTTGGTCAGAGGATTAATCAGCCCTTAGGAGTCATGATGGATTGTTCACAATCTAAGGTGGAGCCAACTCAACCCTTGATCAATCTGTTCTTAACACAATACACTAAACTCTACAGTGACATTATTAAACTAAATTCAAGCTCTGCTTATTCACAAAAGGGAAGAAGAAATAAAGAGGTTTTTTCTGTGAGTACAAAGAACAGAGCATATTTTGTAGGCTGCAGTGAAGAGATTAGAGTCAGGAGGACCTGATCCCGAGCCACAATGTGACAGACACTGTTGGCTGAATCATAAGCAGTCATTCCATTTCCTTCTGGGAAAAATAGTGATAACAACTGGTTTTGCAGGTCTGAGTGAGCGTGTAAAAACCTCTTAAGATGAGTCACAGTTGGCCACTTTCCCTTTGGCTAGTGATTATTCTGGAAATGTGTGTGACCCAGTGCCACAAGGAGACATAAGAAGAATCCACACGGAACTTAGGTCCTGGTAAAAGCTTCCCCTGGGCACTATGCCCCTCTTCTGTGGCTACATGAAGGACACTTCCATTCATAGACTGAAAGCTACCAAAGAACAAGACAACATTTCAGCCATATTTCTTCCCTCCAGTTTCTTGTTCAGGTTCATCTAGTACATTCTAGAATGTTTGGTAATGTTCTTAGGCTTGGCCTACCAGATTCCAGAATGTTACTGGTTGGTTTTCACACACATTTGCAGAATGGTCTGGGTTGGATGTTGGTTGAGTGTGTCCCACAAAGTGCCATGTGTCAGAAGTGTTTTCCTTGTATGTTGGTGGAGTCTCCAAGTGATGGAGCCCAGCCCGTGGGAGTTAAGTCACACTCCCTGGCCAGTCCCCACAACCCAAAATGACTGTAGATGTTGCCCAATGTCCCTTGGGAAGAACCATCCACACTCATGAGGGGATCCTGGCCCCTGTGGTGACTTCCCATTTTAGTTCAAGATTCCAGAAACCACTGCTGGGGTCCAGAGGAGAGGAAGCCTCCTTTGTCCAGACTTTATGGTTCTCATGCTGCAAGCGCTGCCCTCTGCAAGACAAGGCACCTAATAAACCCAGCCAGACTACAGCTTTAGTGATAGCCTGCTCCCTTCTCAGGGGACTGCACATGAAATTCTAGAGCGTGCTCTCAGAGGGGAGGCCAGCCTCCTCTCACTCTTACCCTTTCCCTTCACCGAATGCCTGCTTATCAGATCTGCAGCAGACCGCCAAGTGAATACAGGTCTTGCTTTTACATATCGGAGGAGATGGCCGGCTAAATATGGTCCTGGGTGGTCCTCACGCCTGTGAATTCAAAATAATTCCTTTATTTCCTATGTAGGGATCAGGAGCCACCAGTTGCTGCCACTGAAGCTTTGGCTGTGTCCCAGGTCTGTGAGCCCCTGAGAGTGTGGGAGAAAAACATATGTAGCTGTTGTCCATTCACTGAGGACCAAAGATACACAGCACATGCTTACAGGGGGAAGGTTCTGCCTGCTTGAACTATTCAAAAGAGCCAGTGCAGCTCCCGAGGCTTGCGTCTCTTGAGGTCATTTTGGATGGGACTTTTTAGGGAGGAGATTGTTGCCATCCTCCTGACCTACAGAAGGCTGGGTGGCACACAAAAACATTTGCAGCATTTGGAAACTTGAGCCTTCAGAACCCTTCCACTGGATGTGTGGTCTTCTGGAGTATTCCAGGATAAAGGGACAGGCTGAATGCTTTCCATCTGGCCTGTGTCCTCCTCCTGTGGGCTCTGCACCCTGGGAGGCCAGCTGTTCAGTGAAAGCCAGCCTCCCTCCATCTGACCACAGCGGAAAGCACTGGTGTGGTTAGCAAGACGGTGACATGCTTGCTTTTCCGGATATTTATTTCCCTGCTTCCTACTTGGATGAGTTGCTCGGATTGACTGTGTCCATCAGACAGAGGAAACCTGACATGCACTATGCTCTTCGACTTGGGGTCACTCTCTCTCTTACTTCTCAGATAAGGTGTTAAGAGGTAAAAGCTCCTTTCTTTTGTTAGCTCCAGGCTTTGGCCACCTTTGTCACTAGTCCTTTCAGCAAAGTTTAGTCCTGAACAGCCCAGTGCGGAGTTGCCTGCTTCCTGCCAGAACCTAGATGGGATGTGCAGAGGAAATAAGCAATGGGTCCAGGGAGCCTGGCATGAACCGTTACTGTGATTGCTGTCTGCCTTCTGCTCCTCAGAATCTGCTCCTCAGAAGCCCCTCTCCCAATACTCAGAGTGACCACGGGCCTCTTCTCGCTAGTTCCATTTTGACTTCAAAAAACAGCTGAGGCCAAACTCACTTCAGAAACAGCTGCAGCACCTACAAAGGACTGAGACAGGGTACCAACGTCTCACAATGGGTAGCAAGGAGCCTCTGTGCCAGTTCTCAGCTGTGGAGAAAGGGGAAGAATGGCAATGCTCACATTGACATCTGTCCTTTTCTTAGGAGCACACCTGCCCATCAATTCTGCATCTTAGCAGCATTGCTTCCCCAGAAGGCACTGCCCTTCCTCCTTCATTGGACAGAAGCTGCACAAAGGCACAGATGTTCGCTGTGCTGTTCATGTGCATACCCTGATTGTCTAGAAGAGCGCCTGCATTGTGTGGAGATTCCGTGAGCAAGGAGGAAGGAGGGGAAGGGAGGGGGTTTGAGCAAAGGAGAGGAGGCAGAGGGAAGAGAAAGCAGAGAGGAAAAAAGGAAGAAAGAAGGAAGGAAACAATGAGAATGGCACGGAGGCAAGGATGAAAGAGGAAGACAAAACAAATTGCCGATACAGTCAAGCACCCCTTATCTTTTTCGGTTACCCAAAAAATCAACCACAATGTGAAAATACCGAAATTTTTTTCTTGCCTTTTTCCATGACAGATGTTGCATTCATAAAGTTCCCACTCTGTCCTCTCACTGTGCCTAATAGAAGCAAAGACAGCCAATGTAGGCTTCAGCACTACCTAAGTTTCTGCAATCCACTAGCGGTCTTGGAACTCATCCCTGGAATGAGGTAAGAATAGAGGTGTTTGGGCCTCACATCTCACTGAGATGACCTGTGTGTCCTGTCCTTGCAGAGAGGAACCACATGACTTTCAAGGAATGGGCACCAGTAAGTCCCTGGCCTGGCTGGCCAGGCAGTCAGGTAGACCTTCGCAGCTGACCATGAAGCTCTGAGGTCACTTGTAAGCTGAGGCCACTTGTCCATTACTGGTTGTCCAGACCATGAAATAATCACAAAGAAACTATACTATTTAAATCACTGCTTGACCAATCACTTAAGTGTATTGCTAGCTAGCTCTTAAATCTTTGGTTAACCCATTTCTATTAATCTGCCTATCACCACCTGGCTGTGGCTTACTGGCAAGGTCCCAGCACATCTGTCTGCAGTGGCGGCTACATGGCTTGTCTTGATTCTGCCTTCTTTCTCCCAGCATTCAGTTTAGGTTTCCCTGCCTGGCTCTATTCTGCCCTGTCACAGGCCAAAGTAGCTTCTTTATTCGTTAACCAATAAAAGTAACACGTATACAGAAGGACATCCCACACCAATCACTGGTCACCTGTGTTGGGGAAGGGACCTTGTTTACGATGCGGATTCCCAAGGATCTACCTTGCAGAGAGTCTGAGTTAGGGGGTGGGAGGCGATCTGGATGCCACACTTAAGCAAGCATCCACTTGTGGCTCAGAAACCGGAGTTCCCTGGCCCAGGCCTTGAAAATACAACCTCTACAGACAGAGGAGACTGCTTCTAAGTGAGGCCACAGAAAAGTGTGGCTTTCAGATGAGTGGTGAAAAGGGCCTGCAGGGGACTCCCCTGAGGAGAAGCTAGGCAGAAGAACAGCTGGGAAACACTGACTGTCAGCGTGGCAGGGTCTTGAATCACCTAGGAGATGGGCCTCTTGGCTTGTTTGTGCAGAAGGTTCTAGGCAATCCTACTGAGATGGGAAGACTCACCTGAAATGGAATGCACCGTCTCATGGCTGTGGCTCTGGAGTGCACGAAAGGGAAGAAGGTGAACTGAGAGTCCCAGCACCCACCTCTCTCTGCTTCCTGATAGTGGAGGTTACCCCATATTCCTACCTCCATGCCTGCGCCAAACCGGAGGTTCTCAACCTGTGGGTCCCGACCCACAAAGACTCAGAAAACACAGATATTTATATTACTGCTCATACAACAGCAGCGAAATTGCAGTTATGAAGTAGCAACAAAAATAATTTTATGGTTTGGGGTCACCACAACATGAGGAACTGTATTAAAGGGTCGCAGCATTCAGTTGAGAGCCACTGCATCTAAACTGTAGCCTCAAACTGTGAGCAAAAAGAAACCCTTCCTTAAGCTGCTTTTGTCTGTCTCTATCGCAACAGTGAGAAAAGCAGCCAATAAGGGGCTCATTGTTAGCCTAGCCCATCCGCAACCACGTGGCTTGCTCACAGGCATGCTTCCAGGTTCAGATGTTCCGAGCTAAGGGTGGGTAGAAGGGAATAGAGCTCCGGAGAGTTCATGCGGGGGCTCCTACCTCCTGAGGTCTCCTTGTCCCATATCCCCAGCAAGCATCTGTTAAACGACTGTCCGGCTGTCCGTGAGGAGAGACTTCTGATGCGTTAGCGGAAACCACACACTCTATTTTGAAAACGCTCAACTTTCACAGCCCATCGGAACCTCTCAGGTTTGAAGACTCTTATTTATGCTCCAGCCTCGGAGATCTCAACTCAGTGAGTTGAGGGACGGCCTGGCCCTTGTTTTAATTTTGTTTGCTTTCAGAGCTCCCCAGTGCATCTCCTGTAGCCGAACTTGAGAATCACTGCTTTAGCGGTTGGTGCACCGGTGGGGATTAAGTGGAACCGTATAAACTTGGCCTGTAAATGCAGCAGCTCCATATGGTTAAACTTGATACACTTTTTGGAAAGTTGGCTTTGCTTATTTAATGCATTTCTGTTGTTGAAGTAAAAACACCTGAGCCACCCGGGTTTCAAATGCTGAATGAGATGTGCCGTGATGAGTTGGTCCAGCTCAGGCAGGTGAGGAAAGCCCGCTGGAAAGTGATTGATGGTCCCGGGGAGGCTCTGAGGAGGATGCTGTCTTAGAGCCAAATCATAACCTTCTCCCTGGCCCTCTCCCTCCTCTCCCCTCCACATGCAGTAATACGCATGCCCCACCCTTTCTCACGTTACAGTATTTATTTTGAGTGTGCGTGTGTGCGTAGGTACCTGTGGAAATCAGGAGCTGGTTTTCTCTCCCCACCATGAGTGTCCTGGCATTGGAACTCAGCTCTCCAGACTCAGTAGCAAGTGCTACTTTCCTTCGCTAAGCCATCCTGCCAACCCAACATTTTCCTCTGTTGTTCATCTTTTGCTTGGGAAGAAGCGAAGTCTGGAAAGCACCCACAGACTTACCTTACTTCTGACTCTAAGGGCAAAGTTCAGGGGGCAGAGGTCCTAGTCTGAGACTCACCAGAAGCCTGACTGACTAAGCTTCTGTTTAACCTAGTGTGACACTGTGGAGAGAGCACGGGAGAGCATCATGTCACCTAGGTCTCAGTGGGTGGTCTTCCCTCCCAGCCCGGATGCTATTGGGAGTACATCTGCCCATTCCTCTCCTCGCCCCAGGCTTCTCACTGTGTGTTTTAAGAGGAATTAGCAAACCACCAGATCCGAGCATTCTCATTTGCTCTCCAGTCCTTCTGCTCCAGAACCACTGGAATCGTTTTCAGGATGCACTTGGAGGCTATGGCTGGACCAAGCTATCCCCCTCCACGCTAGCAAAGACTGGGCATCATACACAGTTAACAAAGCAAAACTGGAGGGCCGGTGAGACAGCTCAGGGGAGAAAGGCACTTGCTGCCACGCCTGAAGATCTGCATTCAGTCCCTAGGACCTACAATTAGAAGGAGAGAGCTGACTCCTGAGAGTCTTCTGACCTCCATAAGCATGCAACAGCACACAGGCCCTGCACATGCATACACACACATACGTGTCCTGAGTTCTAAAAGGAATGAAAGGTTAGCCTATGATACAGCTGCCACAAGTAGCACTTACCTTCTAGTCAGAGCAGGGCTTTCCCTCACGGAGAAACTCCCAGGAAAGCTGGGCTGCCTACAACCATGGCCTTCTAGGATTCCTATGGGAGAAAAGCCAGAGTGCCAGGATTGGGAGATTTCATTTGCTCTATGTCTAATGAAAGGAAATAATTAAACAATAATACGAATGGTGGCCAAAGGCCACAGTAGCGGTTTATCCTTTGTCTTCAGGGGTAGTTCCACCTGAAAGGGCTTTGGGATAAGGACTGAGTTCTCCCTGTGTGGATGAGCAAGAAGGACCTTAGGAATAGGCTAAGAGGCTATGAAGGCCTCTGTCTTAGTTAGAGGTTTATTGCTGTGAAGAGACACCATGGTCACAGCAACTCTTATAAAGAAAGACATTTAATTTGGGCTGGCTTACAGTTCAGAGGTTTAGTTCATTATTGTCATGGTAAGAAACACGGCAGCATGCAGACAGACATGGTGCTGGAGCAGAGAGTTTTACATCTTGATCTGCAGGTAGCACAAGGAGACTGCATCACTAGGCCTAGTTTGAGCATATAAAACCTCAAAGTCTGCCCCCCCCCAGTAACACATTTTCTCCGACAAGATCACGCCTACTCCAACAAGGCCATGCCTACTCCAACAAGGTCACACCTCCTAATAGCACCACTCTCTATGGGCCAAGCACTCACACACATGAGTCTGCAGGGGCCATTCCTATTCAAACCACCACAACCTTGGCAGGAAAACTGGGAGTGGAGTAGAGGAAAGCTGGTCCTAGGACAAAGGGTGCTTCTTAGGGTGCGGAGTGGGGAGCTCTTGAGAACAATTTCCATTCTTTAGGACACACCCCTCTTTTCTTCATTAATAACTCTCTACAGTTATAAAAATGAGTCTAGGTAGAGTTAGGAAATAGATGTGGGTTAAAGCTTTAGAAACTTGCAAATGGTCAGAAAGTATCAGATATTCAAATTCACTAGTTACCCTAGAAACGGGAGTCAAAACCAGAGGTGCCTATCCTCAAAGGGGGTTAAATGACTGGAGGTTATGATCTCAAGGACGACCAAATGAGGAGACCTTGCCAGGCAGTGGTGGCACATTCCTCTAATCCCAGCACTCAGGAGGCAGAGGGAGGCAGAGCTCTGTGAGTTCAAGGCCAGCCTGGTCTACAGAGCGAGATCTAGGATGGCCAGGGCGGTTACACAGAGAAACCCTGTCTGGGGGAGAGGGGACCTGTGCCCTATGCCACTCTGAGAAGGGATGCAAAGGTTCTGGTCTCCACACTTACAGCCATGAAAGGGCATTGTCGTATCGACAAAGTGCACTGGGGACCCAACTGCCGTCCTTTCTCATAATCTCAGGTTCTGTTCAGAGAAATCATAACTGACAACCAGCATTGACATTTCCATTTTCATTTCCAGATTGCCTTTAAAAATCCTAGATTAGATGCCACCTCATTTCCCTCCTGTGCAAATCGTTTGCCTTTGACTAAAATGTAAATTGGCATGCTCATTGTAGGAAGGGATGGGCATTTCCTATGGGTGTGTCACATGCTTTCCTTATAGGCTTGAGTTTTGTCAGAGGTTGGCCAGTCCCCATGTCACCCAGACTCCCATGCCATGCTCAGACTCTTGCTCTAAGCCCCAGGTCCCATGCAGCCCTGTCATTAACACGTCCATGGCATCTGAACAAGACCAATGATGACCTACGTTCACATTCAGGTATTTTCATCACTGGCAGCTCTCCTCTCCTCACCAGAAAAGAAAAAGCAGTGATCTGCAGTGCAGTCGAAAGGCTCTGGCCCTCTGAAATGAAGCCGAAATAGGTTTGCATCGTCTCAGAATGGAAACGCCAGATGGAATGTTCCCGCAACCCCTTCAGCCCCCACTTGTCAAAGTCAAATTTTATCACACACACTAAAAGGGATTTCCCTTTCCCCTTTCCCTTCCTGGACCTCTTTGGCTGCATTGGGAAGCATGTATTTGCTGGGCGGGAACCTTCTGCATTAGAGAACTAGAGTAAGGCATTGCTCTAGTGCCTGGGGCCCACGTGTCCGACCTCTGAAAATGACAACTCTTAAGTAGGTCAGGGAGCAGGCTGAAGGATGGGTCACCCTGCCCCCGGGACTCAGACAGTTCCCACAGCTACTTTGCAGTGGCTCTGAATGTTAAGGGGGATGGGGGGGGGAAACCTTGGCTTATATTCAGGAGTTCTCCGACCACTTTCAAGATAGGGTGAGTTCAGGGGCTCTGTAGATTTTAACTGCTCACCGGTCCCATGCCTGTGGGAAAAGTTCACCAAAACATCTAAGCATGACTGCAGGGCCCTGTGAGAAAGAAACACCACCAGGCGGCCTGGCCGTGGAGGTATATATTGCCTCAGGCCTTTCAAACATAAACACTAGGGTTTACGGACTACAGGGAAGACTCCAGACACAGGCCATTTGTGTACCTCCAGGAGCTACTTGGCACCACGCGGATGGGGACAGGCAGGATGCCAGCTCCATATGTCTGTTCCCAGTTGCAGATTGTGATGTCTCCTTGGCTGCTTTTCATTACAGCTTCCTGTGTGGTGCCAATGTGAAGCCCCCAAGGAACCCCCCTCCACACACCAGCACATCAAAGAGGAGGGCAATGCCGGAGATGCCCTACTAGCAACTCACTACTGTCAGCAGTGTAGGGTAGAAGCAGTGGGACTGGCTGCAAAGCCGGGGGGCGCACTGGAGACCCCAGGGCCCTTCTACAGCAGTGCTAGGAGCATCAGTAACAGCCACACCAAGCATCCCTGCTTTCCCCATCACCCCTGCAAGCACAATATACTAACCCAAATATCAGAGGCAGGATGGGGGCCCAGGAAGGCTACCTTCTCAGCAGCAGAGTCTTGCTTGAGGTGTCTGCGACCAATGGTTTTATGGATTTTCTAGGATAGTCCTGGTTGCACTGGGACCAGGAGGTTGTCTTACCTAGAGGTCCCCATGTCCTCTCTCATACTACCTACAAAGCCTGAGGTGTCAATAGACCCTGCTCCACCATAAGAAGGTCATCGGGGTCAGTCCTGCTGTGGCTCACCTGCATGTTTGAACTACCTGCACTTTCCCCCCACATGCGTGCAGATGAAGCCGACCCATCAGAGGCTTCTGAAGAGGAAAATCACACAGAATGGAAAGTAGACCCCAGGAGATCTGCGCCAAGGACTGAGTACTCCCTGAGGCTCTTACCAGCCAATGCTGCTGATGGGACACAGGGAGCCCATGCAGGAAGATTTGGGACCTCTCAAGCAGTGTTTAAGAGGTCTGGTTTTAAACACCTTGAGGCCAAGTTTCTAGCCTCTGACTATGGGAGGGAAAACATGTGACATTCTAGACCATTTAGTGTGGCAAGTTTTGGTGTGAGAGTCACGGGAAACTAGGTGGATGACTGGGCCACCAATCAGAGAGCTGGACAGTTGGGACAGCTAGGGCAGCTGGTAATGTCCTGCATCACAGCCCTGAGGTCCAGTCATCTTGGTTCCCTGATGTCAAGGCCAAGCTGAATTGTTTGAGAGCAACTGTGCAATCGACCCTTGCTGGAGCCAACTCATTCCCTAATTGCTGCTTTCTCTTCTGAGCCTCCCTGGTGGCCTCGCTTCTTGGTATTGTCAAGTCTCAAACCTTGTTCCAGTGAGCTGAAAAGGAGATGTGGATGCCAAGCACATTCCGGGAAGTCAATGACCCCAAAATGGTACCCCATTCCAGACACTGAGTACACAGCAAACCCACTAACATGTGGGACGGCCCAAGGACAGTGAGTGTCACCAGTGTCACTTTCTGACCTCCTCCCTCCCTGCTTCTTATAGCTCTGTCCCTCCTGCAAGAAAGCCACGGAACCTTCAGGGAACAAGAGGCTGCCAGATAAAATGATATTCATGGAGTCTAGTGACTGGTGCCAAATGTTTTTTGCTGTGTATATGGCTTTTGTTAAGTCAGTAAAGTTGGTGCCAACAAAGATGCATTTGCCATAAAAAGAGAAAAGAAAACAAAATATCCAAAATGCACGTACCCGGAGGTGAAGAGCCGGCTCAGTGTCTGAGGGTGATCTACAGAAGAGCAGAGTCTGAATCCTAGCACCCATATCAGGCTGCTCATAACGGCCTGTAACTCCAGCTCTGGGGGATCCGACACCTCCTTCTGGCCTCTAATGACAGGCCAATGTATATGCATGCATGCCTACCTGCACGCGTGTGTGTGAAGACGTACACGCACATACACGCACACACACTGATGCATATGCAAAAATAAAAAATAAATCTTTGAAGGGGTAGATCTGGGAGGGGTTGGGGAAAGCAGATGTGATAAAAAAATATGATGTATGGAATTCCCAAAGAATAAAAACACATTATTTAAAGATAAATCTTGCTTTAAAGGAACATATTCCTGAGCCAGAACCATGACTTGGTGGCCAGACTGCTTGCCTAGCATGCATGAGGCCCCAGGTGGATCCTCAGCTCTGTGTGAATGAAGTACAGCAGCACATGCCAGCAGCCTCAGTGTGCAGGAGACAGACGCGTGAAGATAGGAAGTTCAAGGTCATCCTTGGTTATATCGTGAGTCTGAGGCCAGCCTGGGTTATGTGAGTTTCTGTCTCAATTTAAAAAAATAAAATAAAGTCAGGCGATGGTGGTGCACACCTTTAATCCCAGCACTTGGGAGACAGAGGAATGCGGATCTCTGTGAGTTCGAGGCCAGTCTGGTCTACAAGAGCTAGATCCAGGACAGCTAGGGCTGTTACACAGAGAAACTCTGTCTCAAAAAAAAAAAAACAAATAATAATATAAAAAACACATATTCTTAACCACTGTCCTATAGTTCAGAAGAGTCTGTTGCTGGACATCCTTGCTGAAGATGCTATGTGGCAATAAACTGCTCTGGACAATGTAAATTCTGCACACATAAAATTTTATGCATATTTTAACAACTTCAAAATGAACCATCACTGAAGAAGTGAGAAGAAGGGTGTGGAGATGTCTTATACACATTTTAAAACTTGCATATGAATCTGAAATTATTTCAAATGAAAATTGAAAAGTATGTAATATCTGGATCAGCGAGGTGGCTCAGTGGGTAAAGGCACTTGTTGCCAAGTCTTATGACCTGAATTAGATCCCTGGAACCCACATTTTTGGCAGAGGCTGTTCGTTGGACACCAATCTGTTGGTGGAGGCTGTTCATTCGTTCCCGGATACCCTGACCCGAAATATTCACACAGAAACTGTATTAATTACAACACTGCTTGGTCAATAACTCTAGCGTATTCCCAGCAAGCTCTTACATCTTAAATTAACCCATTCCTATTATTTTATATTTTACCATTTACTGGTAAGTTAAAGTCGTGGGGCACATCTGCCTCCTCCAGTGGCTACATGACATCTCACTGACTCCGCCTACTCTCTCGCCATATATATCTTTTCCAGACTGGTTATATTCTGTTAAGCCATTGGCCGAAAGCAGCTTCTTTATTAACCAATGGTATTCACAGCATACAGAGGGGAATCCCACATCAGCACATGGTGGAAGGAGAGAACTGTCAGCTGCACATTGTGATACACCCACACCCACACACACAAGTGCATATGAACACACACAGGTGCATATATATACACACAGGTGCATATGCATGCACACAGGTGCATATGCACACTCACAAGTGCATATGCACACATACTCAGGTGCATATGCACATACACAGGTGTATATGCACACACACAGGTGCATAAGTACATACACAGAGGTATTTTAAATTTAATTTTAAATAAAAAATTAAAAGTATCTGAGCAAATCACATAAAAGACAACAAAGATATTTATAAATACAGAAGAAAGATTACATGAAGATACTCTAAATATTTTAGATTGTGAATTCAGGGGTAAATGATTTCCCCCTTTTTTTCTATTCTGCTGGGATTGCAAAATGTACCTTTATTATAACAACTGTGGGAAAATCAGCTTTGCTAACATCACCTGCTATGTTTCTCATGATGTGGTTGGATTGTGCCTTCACTATAAAAAATATATTGGAATCCCAACCCCCACTGTCTTAGAATGAGACCTTACCTCTTGGGGGCTAGAGACTGAACACCTCATGTCTCTCCCTGCCAAAGTTTGTATTTTCAAACCAAAGTGACTATATTAAGAAGTGGGGCTCCTGTGGAGTGGTATGCTTAGGGTGTAAGTATTTCCCCTGGAAGGTTATGGCTTGGGAACTTCTCCCCAGGTGGTGCCCTATCAAGGAGTGATTGGATCATGAGGGGGACTAATGAACTTAAGCCACAGATGAGTTCAAAACTGAAGGAGCTGTTGAGGTGCTGGGTGGGAGGGCTGTTTCGAGGGGACTCTGTTTCTCTCTGCTTCCTGTCTGGGATGAGATGAGCTACCTTGCTCTGTCAAGTTCTCACTATACAGCACCCCCCCTCCTGGCGTCAAAGCCAAAGCAACAGAACTGTGGTCTGACACCTCTAAAACCATAAGCCAAAGTAAATCCCTCTTCCTTTTAAGTTCTTTCTCTGGGGTCCTGTTCCTAGGTCTCTCCGGTACTTGTTACTAGGTATTTGTCAGTGATGAAAAGGCTAGCACAAGAGGAAATGGTTTCAAAGATGCGAGAAGATGGGGCCCTTCCGGCAGGATCGGTGCCCTTATAAGAGGAAGGTGCCAAATCTCACTCTGTTTACCATATAAGGAGGCAGCTCACCAGAGCTCAGCATGTCAGAACCCTGATTATAAATGTTCCACTCTTTACATTATTTTCATTACATTGAGGACATTTTTTTTTCTTTTGGGAAGCCAAGCTGACCCAAACAGTGTCTGGGTTACAGTTACGAACATCTCCAAGATAAGAGGAGACGTTTAAAGTGGATCCTGGTCCAATATAACTGATATCCTTGAAAACAGAGCAGTGTAGACCCAGAGACAGACACACACACAGAGGAAGTGAAGCTGCAGAAGAACGCCATCTACAAGGTGAAGGAATGCCCAAGGCCATCGAAAACAGGAGGATCTCACTCCAGCTTCCAGGAAGAGCCAACCCTACCCGCAGTTTGCCTCTGGACTTCCAGCCTGCAGAGCCACGAGCCAGCATGCTTCTCTGTGCCCACACTCCCGCTCTGCTACGTGACACACGACTAAGACAGAAGGCAGTGGTCCAAGACAAACCGAACCATGTTAGGAAATGCAGGCAGTGGTTCTGTGTCAAGATGTTTCATTTTGATGCTTTCAGTGGGATTTTGTAAGCTGGATGAGAAGGAGAGGGTGCGGGGTGATGCGAGCCTGAACTCCGTCGGGTCAGGTGAGGGCAGAGCGGGAGTGTCTTGCTCATCTCGGGGCGCGCTATGGACTAACGCTTCATGTGGATCTGCCTCCTTTGCCTAGGGACTTGCAGTCCTTTTATGGACAGAATCAACATTTCTAACTTTTGGGGCCATGGTGCTCTCTCCATCCATCGAGGTGGATTTTGATGTGTCCAAAAAGGCGTCCTTGAGACTTATGGAAATCGAAAACTTAATTATAGAGGAACGTGTGCTGGAGACTGGAACAGCATGTAGCTTCACGCTTAATGAAAAAGATAGGAGAGTCAGGATCAGAGAGTCCCAACATTAGACAAATGGGGCACTTGCCGTGTGACAGGGGACATTTGGAGAGAAGGTCAAGAGTTGGGGGGGGCAGGCAAAGACAGAAGTCAGCGTGGACCACAAAGGGCCTGCTTTGTCACTGACAAGCGGTGACAAAGTCATGATGACAGGACCATGCACTGTGAGCACAGTGGCCGACGTGTTCTGTTCAGATGGAAGGAAACTTTGTTCACCCAGGGAATGTCTGTGAAATTTTGCCAAGGACTTTGAATCATGAACTTAAACTATGAAGTCTTGGCATTTGCTCTGATTTTTCAAGGGAAGTTTGAGAGGCGGGGTGGGGAGGAGCACACATGTTTTTGAGAAAAATAGTAACTGATCGTGGAACATGGTGTTTCTATTAGAACCCTGGAGCAACACTTCAATCTTATCCCAAGACTTAGGGGTAAAAAAAACCCATTCAAAACAGAGAGGCAAGAGGACGCTAACGTGGTCCCTTACCGTCAATGACATTGTTCACTATAGAAAGACTGAGCTGACCAGGTTCTTTTATGCACAGACACTAAGGTGGTAGGTAAATGCTTTTTTTGAGGAAAGCTTTGGCAGGCAGCTTACTATTTCAAAGAAATTTTTGATGGAAGAGACTGTGTCATGTGCTTGATTACTGATCTGTTTCAGCACACATGGGTCTAAATGATGTTTGACTGTTAATCTGGTTTCTAAATCCACTCAAAAAAAAAAAAAAGAATTGGATTTGCCACCATTGCTAATAGTCAAAGAGCATAAGGAACTAGGGCTTCTTGGAGAACTTATCTGATTCTAGGTTTGGGGCAAGGAACATTCTAGATGATTCTGGTGCACTGGTATTGCCAGGAGGCAAGGAATGGCTCAAGCAATAGGAGGGAAGCATGACAAAGAGCCCCAGAGTTAGCCAGAAAGGGTTCCAAAGCCAACACTGGGACCAGCTGAGCAGCCAAATAGATAGCACAGTATTAGATTATAACCCAACGAATAAAATAAATACCCGTGATTCCATGTGGATATACGGTATGTGATTATACAAATAATGTTGTAAGGGAAAGGAGACCCATCTTCCTTACAGGAGAACACCACATCGGGTATGTAAATACTCCCTCTCTAGGATGTGGGCTCAATCCTGTCCATTTGTACTTTGAGGGTGCTAGACTTAGTGGCTTACCAAGGCTACAGTAGAGAAAGTGGAAAGGGAGAGCTTCTCAATGGACAAAGCTGAACTGTGCTTTAGGAGGAGGGACCACACATGCATGGGTTGGCTCTGACCATCGCACGCAGCCTGAGAGGTGTGCTGGGAGGGATGTGTCATTTATGGCCTTCCTTACAGAACCCTGTAACTCCTCTGACTGTGATGAAAACAGACACTCTCAGGTAAGGGATCTGCAACAGGACCCCAGCTGGTCCCCTGCCTGAGACTCTCCAGGTCATGAAAACAACACAGGATGGAATGGTTGTCATAGCCAACAACATGTGGTAAAACACAACAGCTAAGTGCCGTGGAGTGGGTCCTGGAATGGAAGGAAGAAACTCCTGGAATCTCGTTTACAGAGAGGCTTCAAGGCCAGTGCCTCGGTTTGAACAAATGTACAATGGCTGCATGAGATGTGAAGGATGTGAGGATATGGGATGAGGGCCTTAAAGAACTATTTGTATCATTGTTGTAATTTTTCTATAAATCTGAAATTATTCAAAAATAAAAAGTTGATTTTTTTCCACAAAAGAAGGGTTCTGTGTTAGTGTTCTATTACTGTCCCACATACTTAAGACAGTCAACCTATAAACAGCCAAGGTCTATTTTGGCTTACAGTTTGCGAGGTTCAGTCTGTGATGAGCTGGCCTTGTTGTTTTGAGCCTGCGGAGGGCTTGTCACACTGAGAATGTGTGACACAGCAGAGCTGTTCTTCTCATGGCCAGAAAGTGAAAGAGAAAGAAGGAAGGTCCTGGGACCCACAGGCTCCTTCAAAGGCAATCTCCCAGTGACCCGGAAGCTCTCATGCGGTCCCACCACCTCTCACAGGTTCTACTACCTTTCAAAGTCACAGGCTGAACACCGAGCCTTTAGACATGAAATACTCAGGATCTCAGCTAGAGCAGATTCTGGGGCAAAATGAAATACCACAAAAGCATTTTGAAAAACGCTGGTTACACTAACATAGGTACTCTGTCTTCCAAGAAGATGAACACGATTTTCTTACCACCACTTCTTTTTGTTTGTTTTTAATTTTTTTTTTTATGTGAACTGTGTTCCTCATGGAGACAGCTAGCTTATAACTCTTCAATGCAGACCAAGACTGAGCACTCAGAACTGG
The DNA here is from genome assembly GCA_004026605.1 of Ondatra zibethicus. Taxonomy (NCBI): domain Eukaryota; kingdom Metazoa; phylum Chordata; class Mammalia; order Rodentia; family Cricetidae; genus Ondatra; species Ondatra zibethicus. The sequence goes on from PVIU01008393.1 coordinate 17,392, forward strand.
CAACTGTACAGTAACACAACCACACAGCCATGGACCAATTGCTTATATTTCTCGAGTGCTTGCCCTGCACCTGGTTTAATTAGCTTATATACACTATTTAATCCTATACTTAGGCTGTTATCGTCAGCCCTTATTTAGCAGAGGTTCTAATTTGATGCGTCATCTCTTGCACCATGCCACATGTCATGAATGTAAAAAAAAGTGGATATCATGTCCCCACATCTTAGGTTTGTGTGGCCCTTGTTAGTCCTTCACCTTTGAAGTATTGGAGCTAGTAAAGGAGGCAGAAGTGTTGGGGTTTATGTATGAACTGGATGTGGAAGATGAGGGGAAGTGTGGTCTAGGCTTCTTAATGCTCAGGTTGGGATTTAGACAAAAGGTGATGATGTCTTAATGGTCATCAACCTGGACATATTAGATTTTAGAGAAGTGGTCTTCAACCTTCCCACTGGAACCCTTAAGGCAATTCCTCATGTTGTGGTGACCCCCAACCACAAAATTATTTTTGTTGCTTCTTCATAACTATAATTTTGCTAGTGGTATGAATCATAATATAAATATCTGTGTTTCCCAATGGTCTTAGGTGACCCCTGTAAAAGGGTCAAAACTCACAGTCTGATAAGCATTGCTTTAGAGTTAAATATCCTACCTTGACTAAAGTTCCATGCAAGAACCAGACCTAGGGAGCCTTTTGTCACAGTGACAACAGAAGGACCCTTAACCAATAGAATCAGTTGGATAGTGTTCCTATCCCTCAGAAAGTAACCTTCCCTGGAATAGCACCATTGCTGGAATAGTTGAGGGAGTACTGAAGTAAGGTGAATCTTAAATCTAGTTATTGATATCCTTACACGTAGAAAGATGTCATGTGAAGGTAGAGGTAGAAGATGGACCAAACAAATCCAAGGTTATCAGTAATAACCTGGAGCGGGAAAAGAAGGGGAGAACCCTGACCCAGAGGCTCAGAGCATGGCCTTGCTAGAACCTCAGTTTCACCCTTTGTAGATTTGTAGAAGGACATGCTTCTCTTTTGAGCCATAAAGTTCATGATAATTTTCTAGAACAGACCTAGGAAATAAGTACAGCCAGAGAAACATAGGTGAGGAGACATCTGACAACCCATGGCAGACTGATTATAAAATGAGAAAATGGTTAGATTATAGATGACAATAGAACTCAGACCCTCCACTTCTAAGGTAAATATTCCATGAAGATACACTTGTATATAGAAATGGGCCCAGATGGCCATGGTTAGTTCAATGACTGTAGACTTCTTTAAGTATTGACTTTGCTTCCAACTCCAAACCAATCAGAAAGAAGCCAGATAAGCTCATTAAACCAGTCACAAAAGATGCCCTACATCTAGTGTCTTAGTTAGGGTTGCTATTGCTGTGATGAAACACCATAACCAAAAAGCAAGACGGGAGAAAGGGGTTTATTGACTTCCACTTCTACATTGTAGTCCATCACTGAAGGAAGTCAAGATAGGAACTCAAACAGGGCAGGAACCTGCCAACCCGGGACCACCAACCCAGGGAGGGCAACACCCAAAATAGGCTGGGCCCTCCTAAAACAATCGCTAATCCAGAAAATGCCTTACAGCTGGATCTTATGGGAGAATTTTCTCAACTGAGGTTTCTTTCCTTCAGATAACTCCAGCTTGGGTCAAGTTGACATAAAACTAGCCAGCACATCTAGATAGGCCACCTCCCCATTCCTCGTGCCAACAACTGCCAACCAGTGAGCACCCACAACCTTCCTTTTTCCTCTCACTGGCTTCCCCCACCCTCTGCCTGCCTGTGAATCTGTCAAGTGCAAATAAAGTTTAGTGTACACCTACCTTGCTACGGCAGCTTTGAATCATCAGGCTACTTTTTCTGAGTGAGCTTTGCTGCCCTGTATCTGCTATTTGTGAATGATTGACTAGAATAGAGCAGGCGGGATAAAAAACCACATACCGGGTGGTTTAAACAACAAGCCTATGTTGCGGGATATTTGATCACTCTGTGTGAAGATGTGTCTCTGTCCTTTTTCACCTGCCTAAGGCACCTTTGATTGGTTTAATAAAAAGCCAAACAGTCAATAGCTAGGCAGGAAGGATAGGTGGGACTTCCAGGCAGAGGTAGGAACTCCGGGGAAAATCTGGGGCGGGGATTCACCAGCAAGGTGCAGAGGAAGATGGATGTACAATATAGAGGAGAGGTAAAGAGCTACATGGTGGAATGTAGATTAATATAAACGGATTAATTTAAGTTTTAAGAGCCAGTTGGGAAGAAGCCTAAGTTGACTGAGCTTTCATACTTAATAAGAAGTCTCCATGTCATTATTTGGGAACTGGTGGTCCAAAATAAGACTTATTGCAAGCCTACATCCTAGAGTTCTGGAGATTGAGGTTCAAGAGAAAAGTATTGCTGGTTGGGTTTCTTCTGAGGACTTAGCTGTCAGATGGGTGCCTTCATGCTGTGTCCTTGAATTCCTGGTGTCTGACTGCTCATGTTTCTTCTTCTTGCTAGGATGAGAGTGAGACCAGATGAGAGTCTATCCTAAGGAGCTCATCTTAATCATCCCTTTAGAGGTCCTACTCTAAATGCATTCACACCCATCCAGCCAGTCATCCATTCACTATATATTTTGGAAATGCCTTGACTTCAAAATTTAACTCAAAAGATATGTAACTTTGAAGAAGAGGTTTTGCTTTTGTTTTCACAGGAAATGAGAATCTGTGGATTCATTCTTGGTTAAAAAAAATAAGGTTTGACCGAGGAAGAACCTTTGGACAATCTCCAGTGGGAATGGATGACCCAGATGGTCCAATGTTTCAGAGTACATTTGTTGCAGTTTCCTCTGAGTTCTATATCCAGGACAGCTTCAAGACTGTTGGCTGAGATAATCAAGCCTCACAAAAATATTCCAGTCAGGACTTGACCATAATTTTAAATTTTCTTTAGGTCCCCATAAGATTATCAGCACCCCCAATTAGCAGGAATTAGCCTAGAAACTACACCCAACTTCCCCCAAAAATGGATTATGGATGTTTGTCTTTGTTTAGAGTATTAGCTACAAGTTGTTATGGATAATGATCAAGAAAAATCTAAACAAAGGAGATCAGATTCAGAGTTCTTGTTTTTAAAAAAAAGGGGTGGGGGAGTACTGTGGGACAATGGTCTTGTATCCTGTAAAGATTTGTTGTTTGTATTAGTTTAATAAAATGCTGATTGGCCAGTAACCAGACAGGAAGTATAGGCGGGGTGACTAGACTACAAGAATGCTAGGAAGAGGAAAGGCTCAACCTGCAGTTGTCACTCAGGCACAGAGGAGGCAAGATGAGAATGCCTCACTGATAAAAGGTATCAAGCCGCATGGCTAGCACAGACAAGAATTATGGGTTACTATAAGATGTAAGAATTAGTTAATAAGAAGCCTGAGCTAATAGGCCAACCAGTTTATAATTAACGTAGGCCTCTGTGTGTTGGTTTGGGACTGAACAGCTAAGGGACTGGTCAGGACAGAAACCTCCGTCAACACTGCTCCATGATACTCGGTCATGAAGACAACTGAACTGAAACTTTATCCAGTCTTTAGAAATCCTTTCTGGGTTAGGTATTTGGCTATGGTGATGAGAAAAGTAACAGTGCATAATCCATCTGCCCACCTAGGTATAAGAAAAAAGGGGTTATCCCAATATCTTTGTAAATTTAATGAGTGCCATTCAGTATATCAGGGCTGCAGGGCTAACTTGCCAAGAAGAGGGCAGGGTAAACCCAACCCACACAAACCCTTTTCCTTGAAACACAGCCCAGAAGCCAATTTCTTAACATGCTCATCCTCATGCCCACCTTCTCTGAAGGCTAAAGTTTTGCAAAAGGGAATGAGTTTAACTCCAGAAGCCAAGGCCTCCCAAAGAAGACACTCCTTTTGGGGCATCCTTTAACTCTGGACTCCTTTTCTGAGTTAGTGGTTTGAGAACTGCGCTTGAGACAGATGGTGCTGCCTCCCAACCACGTGTTCTTTGAGGCATCATTTCTCCATCCTGGCCTTAAAGAGAAGTTCAGCCATGCTTTGCTGAAGTGTCTTAAAGCAGACGGGACAAGGAGAGTTGGACTGATAACATTCACTCTGATTTTTTTTTTTTAATCTGAATACAGGACACTTTAAAGTCTGCTGAGAAATCAGCTGTGAGTTGTAAGAACTACACTTCAAGCAGCTGCTCTGTGCTCATCCTGAGAATCTGTGTTTCCTGGTGTTGCTTCACACTCCAAGGACTGGAGCCCGGAGACAGGTCAGTTCCAAGGTTGCTGTGAATCTCCGAGATGGCCAAACTGAGAGAGAGAATGGCTCATGTAATTGAAGTGGCCGTGGGAGGGAAGGACACTTGAATGGGCTATTTGGAGCTCTGACTCAGACACAATTTGTCTTTCAGAGGCAGGGATACTTATCCGGCCTGTGGCCCCACGTCATCCAGTTGGGAACAATGACCGTGACTAGTCCAGGAGTGTCAGACAGCTTCACACGGGTCCTCCATTTAGATCTTGAGTAAGCACTCCCTTTCACAAAAGAGAAATGGGAAATGGCTTGAAGCGGAAAGAGCTTGATGACAGGGCCAATGTTCCCCTCTTCACAGAGGAGACAGGAGAGGATCTCAGAGTGGGTTACTCAATGGCAGCAGCATGACTGGGCCCAAGCATTGCTGCGTGAGTGATGGCAAAGGACCCTGTACATCTGCTATGGTTTGCATGTGGCTTGGGTGCCCCTAAAGGATTCATGCATTGAAAATTTGATCCCCATTGTGAGGTGTTAAGAGTATGGAAATGTTTATACACCTCTGTGTTTAGAGGAGGCACTCTGGGAGCTGATGGCAACTCCATGAGGTCATGAAGATGGAATTCCACTATTGAGTACTAGCGGCTCCGTAAGAAAGAGAAGCCCAAGCGTAGACACACATCTGTTCCACACCTCTCAGCAGGTAATGTTTTGCAGCCGCCTGTAAGGTCATCTCACTTTGGGACCAGAACCCTGAGCTAAATAAACTTTTTAAATAAAGTTATACAGCCTTAGGCACTTGGTGAGTGTCATGGAAAGTAGACTAATCCCAAAAGCAAAACAAGAAAGAATGATAAAGTCTGAAAAGTCAGAGTCTGTCCTGACCTCTGCTTCCCATCAGGTTAAATCATCTTCCAAACACTTTACAAGTTAGCATACACCTGACCCTTCTGAGAATACAGAAAGTCCAAGCATGACAAAGGGAATCTCTTGTGTGTCTGTCTGTCTGTTGATCTGTCTCTGTCTGTCTGTCTGCTGTCTCCCTCTTTGCTCCCTCCTTCCCTCCCTCCCTCCTTTTCTCCCTCCCTCTATCCTTTCTTTCCCTTCTCCTACTTTCTTTCTCTGGACCTTGAACATATCTACGACACAGAAAATATGACATCTTGCCAGGCAGTGGTGGCACATGCCTCTAACCCCAGCAAAGGGGAGGGAGAAACAGGTGGTCCGAGGCCAGGCTGGTCTACAGAGGTAGTTCCAGGACAGCCAGAACTACATAAAAAAATCTTGTCTTGAAAAACCAAAACAAAAAGAAAAAAAAAAGAAAGAAAAGAAAAGAAAGCATGACACTTGAGAGTGGAGACAAAATCAAGGCTCGGCCAACTACGTCCTGAGGGCTGAAAGTCAACTGTGCTCTGGCTTTGTATATTCACCAGATAAAATGGATTTAATATCTCAGATCCTTGTGAAAAGAGACCAATTTAAAGGACATTTTTGTTAGTTTGCTGTTGTTGTTACTGTTGTTTAAAAGCCAAACCAAAACAAAGAAAAATAATCCTCTGAACTGAAAATATGGTGGTCCTTTATAGAAAAGGTTGGCAGATCTCTGTTTAAGGGGGATTTTTTTTAATTTAGCTGAGCGCACATGGGAAGGGGTAGAAGTTTTATTCTCAAACCAGGGAACTTTCTGGAAGTCATTTCACGGCAAGGGAAAGCATAAATGAGCACAGCAGATGAGACAAAAGTCACAAAATTTGTAAAATATTACCATTTAAGCATTACTCTTTGGCTCTCTCTCCATGTCAGTCTGTAGGACACCCCTTAAAAAATAAAACAAACCAACAAACAAAAGCTCACTCTGGACTAAGTGGCTTCCACAACAGCCATCTACTGACCCCAGTAGATGGGGTGCTTTGAGGCCAGCCTCCTTGCTGCAGACAGCTGCGTTCTCCCCTGTCCTCCCAGGATCTTTCCTGTCTGCTGTCCCTCCTGGGAGGATCAGGTCTCACACTAGAGGCCTCATTTTAATTTGCTTCTAAAGGTGTCACATTCTGAGGTACTGAGGGCTTCAGCATGAATTTGAAGAGGACACAAATCACCCTAAGGTGCTCTTCACAAATGAGATTAGAATTTACCAATGTGGTCCCTTTCTTTAGCAAAAATAACCATTGGGCTGGGCCGATAGCTCATTTGCTAGATTGCTTGCCTGGTATGTGTGAAGACCTCAGTTCCATCCCCCAGAACCCATGTTGAAAACAACAGCAACAACAACAAAAAAAGCAAACAAAAACCTGGTTGTGATGGCACATGCTTGCAATCCCAGTGCTGGGCATGCCCCAACAGGGACACACACGCACACACCCCACGGGGCTCTCAGGTCAGCCAGCCTCACTACTGGAAAAGTTCCAGGTCCATGAGCAATCCCGTCTCAAAACACAGGTGGAGAGCAACTAAAGAGTGACAGACAAGGCTGCCCTCTGGCTCCATGCACCTACATGTGCTCTTGCACGTACAGACACAAAGAGAAGATAAATCCTTCGATTACCAATAGCTGCCATTACTGCATAACAGTGGAGTGAGGCTTGTCCGATTTCAGCAATATTTATCGATAGAGCCTCCTCACTCTGTAGCCCAGGCTGGCCTCGGTGCAATCTTCCCTGCTTTAAGCTCTCCAGTGTTGGGACTGCAGGCATATACCACCAAAACCAGCCAAGGGGCCATGAGATAGCTGTTTCTTCCAGGTTGGACATGACTACTGCCATCTTGAAGCAGATTGGCAGTGATGATCTGCCTAGGACCCTCATGAGATATGATGGTCAACATTCCCTCCCGGAAAAGAGAGGCCGTGACACTCCCAAGGCTTTTGCAAATCCTCTTAAGGACCCTCCCCAAGGCCCCAATCATTGCACTAGAGAGGTAAACAACTGGGGTAGGATGGCTGTCCAAAGTCACTTAGGGGACTTTTGGGTGGTGTGAGTCACCCACGGTCCTGTTCATAACCCTAGTAAGTGGTCCAGTCATGCTGAGAAGATGCTGGTCTGTGCCCATCTTGGGTCCTCCCCAACCTCTGGCTCTTAAAATAGTTTACTCATCTTCTGTGGTGGTCTTTGAGTTTCACTAAGATTTGTGTAGGGAACACATCTTTGCTGAGGGGATCATTAGGATCTGGGATGTGCTGTTATGCAAGCAAAGTCCAAAGAATCCCGCACATGGGCTGCTAGAGGGGAGGACCCTGGTGAACCTCTGTCCAATTCAGGATGAAAAGTTTGCTCCCAACACAAATTGCCGTCTGCCTCTTGTCAGCTGTCTGTGGTGAGATGTCTAGGAAAAAATTCAGTTTTGTTATTGCATGAAGCTTAAATAAAAATTAAGCTTGAATAGAAGTTAAGGCCTTTGCCTTCGACATAGGCCATCTTCCAAGTAGGGAAGGCACATAGCTCCAGCCTGGAAGCCAGCACCATTCACATCTTCACCAGTAAATCTGGCTCCTGGTGGAGTTCTCTCTGCCCTGGGCCCCCTTTCATTGTAAGCTGATTGACTCCAGTTGGTCCCAGTTTGCTCCGTATCTAGCTGCTCTACACCCCCAGATGGGACTCCCCCAGATAGCTCATTGCATGTGCAACGTCTCGGATGCAGGCATCTCTGGAAGGTGAGTGGCAGAGACGCCTCCTGGCCACCCTCTCCCACTGTTCCTGAGTGCCCACAAATATCAAATCCTAGAAGAGAGTGCTGTGCAAACAGGTCTGTAGCAAAGAAGTACAAATACGTACACACACACCCCCCCCCCCCCCGCCACCGTTTGTCTTTGGAACCAGATGTCCGAGGAGCTCCCTTGAGCAACGGGCTGCCACAGATAATACACTCACTTGCCGCTCAGGAAACACACTTCTTTCAGGGAAAAGTGATGACATTAAATGGAGCCGCTCCCAGCACTGCTCTGAATTATTCTCAGTGTGTCTCCGGCACACAGACAACAAATAAGGCAGCCAAGAGGCTTTCCAGACCCTGCTCGCGAAAACAGTCAGTCTTGCATTCTTTCCAAATTTGTCTCACTTTGTGACACGTCCCTGTGTAAATGTTCGTTGGTTTAGCCCCACAAACCCCTGGAGATTAACAAGGGGCTTCTATTATAACAGATTCAGAAGAAAACAAGAGTCCTTAAAAAAAAAAAGTGGTCTGTGTGTCGCACTTCAACAATCAGTAGAGTGTAGTAAGGTCCGAGGCCTGACAACCTGTGGGTTCCCCAGAAATACGCCTTCTGAGAGTGACTTAATATCCAGACAGTGCCTCCCAGGAACCTTAGAAGTGCCTGCTTCAGGGACAGCTTGATTTGCCCTCAAGTTCTCTCTCAGCACAGGGCCGCCAGTTCACCTGGGAACTCTGGGACATCATCTTTAAAAAGCCTGGGGTCACCACATGTGGTGGTACACATCTGTAATCTCAGCCCTCAGAAGGCCGAGGCAGGACTGTGATGTCAGACAGATAGCTGGGTATGGTGGCAGGTGCATCTATGTGTTCTCAGAAGGCTGAGGCAGGAGGATTATGACTTTGTGGCAAGCCTGGATGACCTTGAAGATGAAGACAAGAAAAAGAAGCAGTGGAAGAAAGAGGAAGAAGAGGAGGAGGGGGAAGGGGAAGAAAGGAAGGAGGAGGTTAAGGCTGCACTAGAGAATCTTGGGTTCCTTCCTGCTCTAAAATGCTGCGATTCCTTACAATAAAGCATCAAAACTACACACCTGCTCCTTTATCTCTAACTTCAGAGTGAGCCTGTGCAGTAGGAATAGGTGCTCCTGCCTGCTTTGCAGCCATGCAACCCACTGAGCCTGTAGTCTCTGTGGGAAAGGGACACAATGATTTAAGGATGGTGGCACCTATTGAAAAATGTTCTGTGAACAGTTATAAATGGTGTCATGACCAGGACAATCCATACAGCAAATGTCCACCTACCCCCATCACATACCCACCTCTTTCCCTGACCCAGGACCAGAAACAAGGACAAAGGCCAGAAGCAAGACTCACGCCGACCTTCTGTGATTCTCCCTGGGAAACCCTGACCCATCAATGTGAAAATAATGCTGTGTCATCTCGAGCTGTCAATTAGGCCATCAGCCATCCCAACCTTCGTAAACACTCGCTGCAGGTGAAATTAACCGGGGGCTACTAGAACAGAAAGTGCCCCCGAGTCCCCCACCTCTCCGTTCCTGCTCATATCTGTACCAAGAGCTTTAAGTGAACGGTGGTATTCTGTACCACACACTCAATATTTTAAGATCAGTAAATAAAGAAGCAGCCATAGTGAAGAAAAAGTGTATTTCACAGCCATTATAAAAGTACATATAGTCAATAATGGTGACATAAATACAGTCCTTACTCATGACCAAACCGTACAACTAATATGGACTCCTCCTCCTGGACTTCACACGGTGACAGTTCGGTCATTCCCATCAGCAGCCACAGGCTGACTGAAATCACAGGCAAAGACTCACGAAGGACAGTCATGGGTCAAACAGACAACACACTCTGTACTTAACAAAAGGGTAGTCAGGTTTTCCATATAAATATAATAGAACAATAAAGAACTCAACATTTTTCTTTCACTTGGCTTCATAGATTTGTCTGTCAGGCGTAGACACACCGCAAAACGCAGCTAGATTCCCCCCCACGCTCTCTCACTGGGCTCACCACACACCTGAGTTCGGAGTCTGTTACCCACGACAACACAGGCGGCTAGTTGTGCATCTGACACCTTTCTTGAAGCGTTCGCAGAATGGGAAACACTTTCCCCATGAGCTAACACCAACACAGGCACACACAAACGCACAAATGTGAGGAAAGCAAACAGCCAGAAAAAGACATAAGGGGCTACAGAAAAGGGGGCACGGCACACAGGTACACATCCGACCAACTTGCAGAGCCAGGCGGTTACAGTTGGCAGTTAGATGCTTCAGAAAGGATTCTTCACCCGTCAAAACTCAAACACACCACACCAGTTCAGCGTCTGTAGATGAGTCTTCTCTTCCTTCTGCTTACGGAGTTCTGTTTCATTAAGCTCTGGAAGCTGAGCCAAAGCCATGCTGATGAACACTGCTGGCTGCCGGGAGGAGACTCTAGGGAATAGGGGAGCCCCTCCCTGGGATTAAACAGCCCAGGTCTTGCCAAGTTCAGCAAGGACTAGAGCATCTTGCTTCCAGGGTCAGCCAAATGTGTGTGTTCTTCTTGCCCTGTCAGAGCTGAGGGAGGCCAAAGGAAGCCACCACTGGCAAAGGAGAGACGGTGATGCTGCATCTCAGCCTCCCCTGGCCAAGGCTGGCTTTGTGACGTTAAAGAAATTAGCCCACTTTAGAATCAATGGACCAAGATGATGAACCCGACTACATGCCTACAGTTGTGGTCTCTGATCACATCTGAAATAGACAAAGATCGAAGATTCTGGGCTATTCCATAACTCGTTTCCTAAATCAACTGTAACTGGACTCGTGCCGATCCTTCCCCTCCTTAAAAGCTGCTCGTGACCGAGCAGTCCCCCACTAAGGACCAGGATCCACAAGGAGACAGTCCCCGATCAAGTGCTAGCCGGACATGATTCGACAACACCAGATTCCACAAGAGACACAGGGTGTCACAGCCACAAAACCAGAAACGCATCTTTGGTTCAATCCTAGAGGGGAAAGGTACAGAAGACAACATGGACCGAGAGCCTGTTTTGGGGACACTGCTTTCCCTGGGGACAAACTATCCATGAACGTGCTCCCAGTGGGTGAGCCTGCTCCCAGCCCCCAGCACAGCTAAGCTCCAGCTGCAGCAGAGAGTGCACTGCACTGCCGCCTTCTTGTCATCTCGACTCCGCCTCAAGAATTCCTTCTCTTTCTCCACAACCATCCGGAGCTGTGTTTTATGCCTTCTGCTGCTGCCACAGTATAAACACAGGATGGCCAGGCTGCTATCCCTCACGCAGGCCACCATGGTCTAACGTTACTGCCATCACTACCAAGGTCAGCTTTTTGACCACCTGAGTGAAGCTGCAGCCTCTCAGAAAAACATGAATTTGGTAGAAGCACTTCCCATCTGGTCATTGAGTTTTTTAAAAATTGCTATTTTGAGACAGACACAGGAGTTGCCATCCCAGCACTTTGGAAGCTGAGGCAGGAGGATGATGAGTTTAAAATCAGCCTGGGCTACATAATGAGACCCTGACTCAAAAAAAAGTTACTTCAATTTAATAGCATCATATAAAGAAAGATTTCTTTGGACAAGTTCTTTCAATCCTCAGCAAGTTTCAATCAAAAAAAAAAAAAAGGAAAATGAAAGACAGAAAAGACAAATTAGAGAAAACATTGTAGGGTTTTCTTTAGTCTTTGTGGTCCATCTGGGTTCTCACTGTTGGGTTCCATCTTTGTCTGAGGCTCTATCCCATCTTCCTCTAGGGTTCCTGGGGTCCGGCAGTGTGACTCAACACTCCTGCCCTCCCGCAGGGACTCACTGTTCAGGGAAGAAGGGTTGCTTCCCTCTGTGGAGGAATCTCTAGGCTGAGTGAATGTCCTTGGAGTGGTATGGTCCCTGTGAGTCTGTGACTGGTCACTGGACAGAGCAGTCTGTGAGAGGCACACATGTAGCAGAGGGAAGGAAGGCCTAGTACCGATTTGGAACTGAGAGTGGTCCAACGATGGAGGTGTGGCTTTCAGCTCTGAGCCCAGCTGGGGGATACTGGAGAGGGCTGGATGAGGGGTTGTAGGAAAGAGGGTCTCAGACTGGAATGGATGACCCCTAAAGCTGGCCCTCCTGATTTTCTGCATCTCTGATGATCCCTAAGTGAGGCTGGGCTGGGAGTGCAGGCTTTGAGTCTGTGGATTACAACTGATCCAAGTTTGGGACATTGTGAGGCAGGGATTAAGGATGCTCTTGAGAGGTTGACTGCTCATGCCCTGATGTACGTGTGGAGCTCTGTTCCATTGCTATTCTCAAAGACCAAGGATCTTGTCATCCCGTGTTAACACTGGCCCTTGACACCATCAGCCATGTCAAAGGAGAGGCTGCAGGGGGCTGGGGGCTGCAGCGGGGACATGCTGGCCTCCAGGGACCTCTCTGAAGAAGGCTGCAGACTCTGGTGCCGCTTCCTCAGCATCTGTCCAATACCCATCATGGGGAACCTTCCCCTGCTTTTCACACAGTTGGGGCTCCCCAGAGGCTGTGTGAGGCCATTGCTGGGAGCCGGAGGAGGGAAACACACACCATCCTCTTTCGGGGAGCTGTTCTTATCTTCGTGGCCAAAAGAAACCAGTGTGGAACGCAGCGGAGTTTGGAGAGGTGACGTGCTTCCAGACAGTAGCCCTGGAGAGAGTGTCCTGTCACTAGAATTCCTACGAGCCAAGCTCACAGGTGAGTTCAGGATCCTATAATGGTGGGACGGAGACACCAGTTCTACGTGGTCCTCGCGATCCACAGACTCAAAGGAGCGCACCATATCCAGCAGCAGTGGCTCTTCCTTGGGGAGGATGCTGGCACTTCCTGGCCCTGACTGGTGTGGCTCTAGTTTCTTTACAATCCTTGGTGTCCTGGGAGGTGGGACAGGGATGAATTCCATGGAAGAAGAAGCCACACAATTGGAGTCGGAGGTTTTGCGGAAAAGATTGCGGCAGCCGAAGGAATCTACATACGGGAAAACAAGACCATGAAAAGAGTTTCAGAAAAGACTTGCACGGCCATTTTGCCTGTGTTGTCCCCAGCTTAACTGAGATAGCAACCTGGTGCGCATGGCAGGAAACCAAGGACCTGGGAAATAGAGGAAGCATCAACCAAAGCTCCTGAGACCCCAGCAGGAACCCCAGAAGTCCTTCTAGAGTACAGAACAGGGGCTAGCCCAGAAGCCCAATCTAACATCTACGGCCTTTGATAACTGAAAATTCCTGACTCTACCAAGCGTCCTTAGAACAAAGAGGTTTACCTGCTCAACAGAATATCCATTAAAGCTTGGAGGTACGCAGAAACTGACAGACTGAACACCCACACATCTGGCCCCTTGACTGTTGACCCTGGAAGGACTTGTGTCCCCCAACTTCCTTGTTAAGTTTATCATGGTTAAAAAAGAAATATGTAACAGAAAGTTTATCAGCTTAGTTTCTTCCTGTCTACAGTTTGGCAAAGCATACATAGCGATTTCACCCTGCCATTACACACTCGTCCACCCTTCTTGTCTCTTCCCTACACTCTGGCATTCTCCATTTGGCCATGAACTTGGCCGCTCTAGGAACATAAATAGCCTCATACATTATCGGGACTCTGAAGACTGCCCCATCCCCTTAGTGCGAGGGTTTCCAGGTTCACCCAGGCTGTGGATGTCTCTCCTTTTCCAAGCCTCCCTGGTGGCTTTGAACACAATGCAGCCTCGTCAGCTTCAAACAGAAATATGTAGCAAAGGCAACCAGCCAATGCCCAGACCTTCCATCTTGAGTTGGCATAGACCAGAATCCAGGCTGGTGAACTATACTAGGAAAGAGATGGAAAACCCCAAGAGGCTTGACCCGTGGAGGGTTCCAGCCAAGTTCATGCAGAATAAGTATTGTCTCAGGCTCTTTTCCGTGCATTTTATGGGCTTCATCACAGCCCAGCTGCAGGAGCAAGCTGCTGCCCAGTGGGGGTGGTTTCAGGAGCAGTCGAGGCCACTGAGAATCTCCCTTGCCCACATAAATAAATGCTCAGACGCAGAAATAAATCTCCTCGGGCAGCACATGCCTGAGACGCGACAGCAGAAAGAAGTAAGATTTTTTTAATGGCTAATACTGTCAGTGCTCCGACTGGCTCACGAGCATTGCTTCCTCTGCAAGGTCTGCTGTGTTTGTGCACCAAGACAGGCTGCTCTGGGCGATGACGGGATATTAGCCACCACCCCGGAGTCACGCTAAGCAAAGCAACAAGGCTGAATTAACCTCAGATGGCCACAGCCTTCCCTGAGCCTCTATAAATGAATAATAAAACCTCTACAACCGGCCTATAATAATGGGAGCAGTCCTGCCTGAAGATTCCACGTTAGGACACGCCCCGGCTTCCGTGTCTCCCTCCCACCTCCAGGGGTGTTTCTCCCATGCATCTCAAACCTGTGACATCCTGGAAGGAGCCTCACATGTATCAGTTATCAACAGTGGACTGGATTCTGAATCAGAACACATTGAATCTACTTAGTAGGTCCAGCAATCATTGGCAATTACCACTAAGGGGACTCAATGAAGGCCTTCAACCCCCAGCAAACAGTAGAACTGGGACTTGAACTTGGGTCTGAGAACCCCACCGCCACTCCAGAACCCAGACACAGCAGCCACACTTGAATGCCTCATGAACCGTTTCTAAAAATAGCTCCAAGATCTCACCCTCCACCTCCACCTCCTGCTCCTCTCTACCTATCCCGTGGATCCCTGTAATCTCATGTACTCATTCTGGCCCCAGAACATGGTGTGTACCGACCGATCTCTCAGCCCGCACATCTATCTGCCTCTAGTCCTATGTCCTAAATCTCCTTCTGCGATACCTTATACCCTCGCCTCTGGTCCCACAACACCATGCAACCAAGTCTCTGCTCCTACAGGGCCACGAACCCCCAGACTCTCATACCACAATTATCTACCTGATCTCTACTGCTACAGAACCCACACCCCAGCCTTGCTCCCTCAAACAGCATATTCTGTCCTAATTTCCACCTCTATAGTTCATTGCACCTCAATTCTTCTTCCGGAGTCCCGCATACCCTGACAACTTGATGGCACATTTCAATGCCCGCTTCTTCGTGTCTACAGCACTGTGTACCCTCATCTCTGTTTCCATTACACCATGTGCCCACCTCTGTCTCCACAAGTGGTCAACACCCCACCATTTGGCCCCAAAGTGCCATTGCCTTAGATGTGCCAGGGGTACCATCCCAAAGGCACAATCACCTCTGTCCTGAGTCTTCACAACCACCCGCAGGGAGCAGGACCGTGGAGCTGACCCACCTTTGTCAGGAAAGCCTGCCTTGGAGGCCTTGCGGTCTTTGAGGAGGGCTTTGGTGTTCTGGATCTGGGTGATGAGGGAGGCCGAGGGCTGTTTGTGAGAGGGCAGGCTCTTGTCCGGCTTCTTGGAAAACGGACGATGAAGAAAATCTCCCCTTTTCTCTTGTTCTTTGGGCTTTTTATCCTTCAAATCAAAGTGAACAGACATAGTTAGACACCCACAAGAACAGACTTTAGGAGTCTTCTCTGAAAAGTCACCCAAATAGACGAGGGGAACTCCAGCTTTTAAATGCGGTATACTTGGCGGTGTGCGGATGAAGGGTGGTGGGGGCTGAGATCTAGTCCACGCTCCAGGAGGCAGCTCCCTCTGCCCGGGAGCAAATAAACCTGGTCTCTCTCTAGCTCACTCGCCCTGCGTCAACACGTTCCAGAGTGGTCAAGGACACCTTCTGGGATCAGATATTCTGGAAAAATCTGAAGAAACTAAGGAGCAAACAACCCAGAGTTCTAAAGAACTACTGTGAGAGTTTGAAGTGCTGCCTACTGTGTGCATTTAAAGTGCTGCCCTACTGTGTGCCTCTGAAGCACTGCCCTACTGTGTGCGTCTGAAGTGCTGCCCTACTGTGTGCCTCTGAAGTAATGCCCTATATGTGCATTTGAAGTACTGCCCTAGTTGGGCATGGGGGTGCAGACCTGTAATTTATTATTCTGAGGTTAAGTAAGGAGAATTTCAAGTTCAAGGGCAGCCTGACCCACACAGTGAGACCTGGCTGTGGTTAATCCTTCAACTTGAATGGATTGAGCAAATGTAGGGGCTTTTAAAAGCCTGCTCCTAGGGATGTCTATGAGGGCCATTCCTGGGGCCCTTAGTTCACGAGAGCACTGATCCTATTGGCACACCTGCTGATGGCTTCTAAACTTAACAGGATGTTAGGGGAGGGGTGACACCTAGGGAGGTGGGCTTGGCTGAGAGAGGGGTTGCTGAGTGTGTGTTACTGGTAGCTATATTTTGTCATGGCCTCTTCCCATCACTCCATTTTTCCCCATCTGCTACAATAAAAACAGTTCTGCTGTGTCCTTACCCCTATGGCCTGAAACCTCTGAGTCAGAAGCAAAATAATTTGTACTATAGGTTGTTTTTCTCAGGCAGATAGCACAACAGTGAAAAAGTCCACCATAGATCCTGTCCAAATTCATCCATCCACCCATCCATCCATCTACCCATCCATCTGTCCATCCATCCATCCATCCATCCATCCATCATCAAGTGGTACCCTCAGACCCCAGCTGCAATGAAGACTTTGCCAACAGAGAGATAACTGATTTCATTTAATCTTAGACCCAGTGTGTTTAGTCTAAACTGCACAGAGCTCTGAGAAGTCCTGTTAGGTCTGTAACCCTTTCTATTGTCTAAGCATGGGAGCATTTATATGTAGATCTAAACCTTGCATGTATGCTGCCATTTTTTAAGCTGTAGATTGCATCTTTATAGAACTAGATCATAATCCCTCTAATGGGACTGGACTTGACTGGTTTGCCTTCAGCCCCATGGCCTCTGGCATCAAGCCAGGTCCTTAGAAACAGCCTTGCATTCAGCGGTTTGGAGGGAGAGAGGGTCAGTAGAAACTGAACTGAATTAAAATTAATTGAGTTCAAGTTTCTGGGAATGGTGAGGCCGCTAAGCAACTGCAGGAGGAGAAATCGTTTTCCTGGCCCTGCCGACTACACTAATATTTACTGTTAAACACAGGCGAGGCATCCCTGACTGCGTGCTGGGTGAGGGAAAAGGGCAGTTTCCCACATTTTTCTGCCTTTAAGTTGAAGGTTTTGCAATCTGAGGGAGCTCATCTATTTTTCATTTATGTTCTGAGAAGCTTGGTGAGGAAGCACCTCTGCAATTTCACAAAGTGCCCTTCCCAGCAAGGACGCCCGGCACCTCTGTAGAGAGCTCCTGATGACAGGGGCACTCAGGAAAGAACAACAAGGAGAGTGGGAAGTGGGGATGCTGGGTCTTTAGGGCCACAGGAAATATAACTTAGCCAGTGAAGGGGGAGTGAGACGGAGGAGAGGACACCCGGCTCCTACAGCTTCTTCCATGGCTGCCACTGCCATTACCGAGGTCACAGTGGGCTGCGATGAGGAAACAGACTGTGGTGGCCCATTGATGGACCCCGGGAACAGACTGAAACGGATCTCCACATCCCTCAAGCCAGCCCTGTGAACCACTGACTCCACGCGGCCTGGGGTGGGGTCAGAACGTGGCAGCTGGGGGAGACATCGCAGGAGGAGACTCCTAATAAAAGGAAGACTTCAGCTGCACTTCTGCCTCTCAGCTGTGCTTCTGGACACATGGTACCTTCCATCACACAGTGATGCAGCGAGAAGGCCCTCCCTCCCCAGATGCCGGCACCAAGTCCTCAGACTTCCCAGAATCCAGAATTGTAAGAAATAAACTTCTGTTGTTCATATATGATCTGGTCTCAGGCATTCTGTTATAACAACAGAAAATGCATGAAGATGTCCAGGATACTATGAGGTGTGTTCCAGGTGACCATGGGAAGGCCAGCAGGTGATGACCACTGCTCTCTGCTCCTCTTTCTACAAAACACAAACGGTCCACCCTCTGCCTTCTCTAAAGCAAAGGAGAACAAGCTTTTATAGCAAACACATGTGGAGACAGACAGACATACACAGAAACAAGCATGTGCATGAACACATACAAACACACACTCATGGCCACACGCCACACATAGACACAGACACACATAGACACAGACACACAGACAGATACATATACAGTCACACACAGAGAGACAGACAGATAAACACACAGAAATGCAAATAGACACAGATATACACACACACTCAGAGATGTACATACATAAACACATGTATGCACGTGCATGTTCAGGCATGTGCATGCATACACACACACTCTGCAGCATGAAGAAGGATATGACAGGTCTGCCTTGAAAAGTTCGGAAGAACTTCTTCCTTTGTACAGTTTCATTTTTAATCTCTCTGTTCTTACGCAGTCACCATTTCTATCTGTTAACACCACAGCTGGAAGGAACACACACGAGATGCACATTAAAACAAAACTTCACAGAAAAGATCAAATTGCATTCACCCTGGTTTAGAATTAAACAAAACAAAACAAGGCTAGCAAATATGAGCAAACGCTCTTCCAGGCTGCTATTTAGCCCCATGCATAGAGGTCTACCAGCAGCTGCGTGGGGATCTACTGTAGCTCCTTCCCAGTCCTTTTGGGGGTTCTTGATAGTTGAAAAATCAGGTTATAAATCCAATCTGGGTCCAATCTCCCTACCCAGACTGAACTTAGTAGCAGCAAGTATGTGAGATATGAGGGTCTGCTGCAGAGGGAGTCCAAGGCTGGCCAGGAAGACCATGTTTTCCTGAGATCAAGGATCAATGCACTGAGGGCCTTCTATGGGAGAAGAAGGGGAATTGCTCACTGGTCCAGACCTTTCAGGTATCTCTGCTAAGGCAATCTTTGTTGAACTTGTGTCCCGGCATGCTGGTGTGGGAGGTCCTTCTGGCTATGTGTTGATTTTATTGGTTAATGAATAAAGAAAACTGGCATGGGAGGAGGAAGGCAAAGTTAGAAAAAGCCATGGATCCACAACCTGAGACAGACGCTGAAAACTTTAGCTGGTAAGCCACAGCCACGTGGCGATATACAAAATAATAGAAATGGGTTAGTTTAGGATATAAGTTTAGCCAGAAATACGCTTAAGCTATTAGTCAAACAGTATTACAAATAATATGGTGTTCTGAGTGGTTCTTTTGTGGCTGGGCAGCTGGGCCAAACAAGCAACCTTTCCCCCAATAGCATGCCGTGCAAACCATCAGAACATGTATCTTTATAGAGATTTTATAGTAACTATTTCCAGGAAGCAATGAAGAACTCACTCCTGAACACCCTTGAAGGGGATGACCCTTGGGCCAATCCATGTATAAGTGCAGATGTCCAATGGAAAGGGGTTTACTGCTGATCCCACTGCCTCACACACATGCCAGTGATCACCCGGTTAGAACTTTTCATTTGCTTAATCTATTTTCTGCAAAAGGCAGGATGCTAGCAATGCCTTATAGAACAGAAAATGATCTTCAGTGACACAGACTACACTCTCTGAGGGCATGCATCCTGCCCACCAGTTCTGGGGCTGGCAGGGTCCTGGTTCCTTGATTCTCCTCTGTCAGGGTTCCCTAACATCCATGAAGCCCAGAGGACAGGTGAGGAAATTCACAGTCTTGACTCTTAGCACCATTTTCTTAAAACCCACAGGACAGTTGCACATCGAGTCAGACCAGAAAGGATCACATGAGGTGGATCACCAAGTTCTGTGTGTACATGCATGTGCACATCTATGGAGGCCAGATGGACATCAGTTGATAGTAGTTGTCATTCTCAAACCTACTCTACTTTATTTACAGAGTCAGGGTCTCTCGTTGAGCTTGGAGAGCACAGATTTGGCTAGTCTACCTAGCTAGCCCTGGGGATCCCTTGTTTCCTGAGTTCTGAGGTTACGGGTGGGCAGCTTTGATATGGGTGCTGGGGATCTAAACTCAAGACCTCCTACCACAGCAAAAGTACTTTGTCCACTGAGCCACTGTTCCAGTCCCACAAGCAGAAACTTGACCTCTAGTCAGCAACTCACCCACCAGAGGCACTAACTCA